>JAUFSE010000003.1:3000000-3172392 GCA_033030345.1 Verpa bohemica
TTAAATGTTATGATGTCTATTACACTTTACCACCAGTCCCGCTCGGGTGGAAAAAAGAGATTTTCCCGCCTGCCTCCGCGTAAGCATTGTACAAAAGAAGTAACGGTTTACTTTACCGAGCCTTGGAAAAGGAAGAGCCTCAAGATAAAGCAAAAAGAAAAATAGAAAAAGAAATTCCCATCCCCCCTATGATAAGTATCTCTATTATTGATAGGTGCGGCGGCATCTACCGCCCCCCCTTCCAACTGCATGCCTTCCCCATCCAGCTGAACCTTCTTTGCAGACAAGCTGTACAGCTGTCCTACAATCGAGAATTATGGGAATGTTAAAAGCACGATCTCTTGTCTTATAACGCAAACACTCTCTTTATAGATCGTGCAGACGCTTGGCCGGGGTATGTATAATAACAACAGCGTCTGCCTAGTTTATAGAGAGAAATAAAGAAAGGGAAAGAAAAAAACACCCCTACACCCTTCCCCTTGATCATAAAACAACACCTTTCAGGATTCAATAGAGAGTGCTTTAACACCGAGAATCTTCCCCTCACTGGTGTTCAAACCAACAATAAAGTACTCGACTCTACTCCCATCACCTTCGACACGATAAACTTTAACTGCAGTTCCACTAGCCGTCGTTACGGCCTCAATGACATCCTTGTACTCGCCGCGGACGTCCCACTTGTTCGGCTCCAGCTCTTTAATCTCTCGCCCGCTCTGGACTCCGATCAAACCCCTAAACTCGTCTAGTTCGTAGCGGAGGAGACAGGTGTCAGCGAAGATCAAGACATACGCAATCAGAAAAAGATAGGGCACGGAGATATCTCCATAAATAAGAATAGCATCGGAAACAAAACAAAAGTCAAAACAAAACAAAGCTACATATTTAAAAATAAAAACGGAGTTAAGGGTAAAGTAACCACAGACCTTCACTAGGAAGCGTGCTCTTCCCCCAAACAAACGAAACGCTCTCGAAAGGTTCGTCCGCATCAGAGACAAAGTACCTCTCCCCAAGCGCCCTAATCGCCGGATGTACCTCTGCTTGCGCTATTGATGCTCCTCCTTGCTCCCCTGCTGTAGCTTGCTTAGACGCCCCATCAGAGTAATCCTTCTGCGCCTTGTTTAAGAACGCAGTGTAATCCGCATCAGACGCCATAGTTATTCTGGAAGATGAAAAAACCCGTCCGTCTCCCTCAAACTTCCTCCTCCTCTTGTTCTTCTCCTCCCTCTTACACAAAGTCAGTGGGAATCTCCTCGGGGTTGAAAGAATTGCGAGCGGTCGGCTGATCGTTTCCAGGATTCCACGTGGATTCCTGAGAACGCTCAGCGGGGTAAATGTTGTCCTGGAGAGCAACATGTCGTCATACCCTACACTGACCGACAAGGGGAAGAAAGGAATGGGGAAGAAATAAGAAAAAAACCAGGCCCGGTGAAAACTGAGAGCGGGGGTCAAACCTATGCAGGAGCAACAAGCGGTAGTTAGGAAAGACTTCTGAAATATCAACTTTGACAAACCGAGTCAACTGTTACAAGCTCCGCGGCACAGCACACTTGAAGATCGGGGGGGGGTATGTAGGGTATGAGAACTAATCGGGGGTTGTTTGGAAGCTTGTTCAAGAAGTACCGATAGGTAGATGGGATGCTGTATCTACTCACGCTTGTCGCGGTTCGGTTCTTAAGCTTGACCTTTTATTCCGATCCCAATACCCAGACTTGTGACGTAACAGCCCACCAGATCCAATTCCTTGAAAACTTTCGACTTGCAGTTATTTCAAATACCACCACAGCAGCCGCAACCGCCCCGAAACATGTGACCGGTATAGCTTCTAGAGCTAAGCTATGATTCCCAAAATGGCTGATATATGCAAGGTACTCAATACTTTTACATTCAAAGCCTCAGGCGCTTGTTTCGATGTCGCCGTGTCCTCCAGGCACTGGAGGTTTGCGTGCAAATAGCCGCAGGGGTTGGTTGGGATATCTGTATTCGAGTAGACAATAGGGCGATTCTCGATTCGCTTCACTTAACCATACTGGTGGGCAGACTAATTGGCCAATTCAGTACCCCTGTTTTCATCCTTTTTCCTTTTTTTCATCTTGTCTGAATGGAACAGGTGGGATTGTTATAGTATAATAGATATTGGAGGGTTGATTTCATGTTCACGAGCTCTGGTCTGGTTCTTTATTTGCACTACATCCTGATTGGCTGGGGGGTGAGATTCGTTTTCCTTACTAGGGTTTGAGAGGTGAGCCCGGGCACCTTGCTCCAGCAGATCACCACCCCCCCCCCCACACACACTAGATCATGTACTATGTTGCGGGGGATCTTCCCTTGAGGGTAGTGGACCCTTTTTTTTTCGTCCTCCTCTTTCGTTCCCGGTACATACACACGATCAGAACTGTGAGGCAAGGTGAGAGAGTGTTTGCCATGCGCGATAGTCTACATATGTAGACTCCCCCCTTCTCTTTGTTCAATCCCACCTCCTCGGAAATTTTTCGCGCACACACGCACGCATTCACCTCACCTTACCTCACCTCACCTCACCTCCAACACACCAACAACGCCTCTTCTCATTACATACGCATATACCTCGAAATGTCGAGCACCGTCTCTGACGCCGACAGCAGGGCCGCCGACTATGAGACGGTTGAGCGACGCTACAACATTGCTGTAAACCTAGAGTCCTGGGAGCTTCTGGCGATGCATTCAATTGCTAACGACGAGGTTTGTTAATTCGCCCACTCGTCTTTCTTCTCCTTCTATCTTGTTTCTGTTTCACAGTCGAGGAAACAAGAAGGGGAGGAAAAAAAAATAAGGAAAAATAGCAAGACAGTAAGACCAACGCAGGGTCAAAGAGTCAGAAATAGAAAACTGATCAAACGAAACCAAAAAATTCATTCTTTTTTAATCAACAGAGCATCCCTCGTGTCCGCCTCCGCATGCTAAAGTCCCTCGCTGGTTTGCTCGGAACCGATACTCCTCCTGCATCGCCATCGTCTCAGTCCTCTCGCCGTGCGGTGGCACAGTGATCGTACAACCTGCACGCACGGGAAAGGAAAGACAGTACCAGAGAGAGAAAACCGAATGAAATGTGGAGAAAGGAGGAATGAAAGGGTTTCACGGATCACGGCAATTGCTTATGTTAGGAGGTTTTGATGTGAGTGGAGGAAAGTGCCCGGTAGGCGGGATACGGTATGGTATTGTGTGACTGAAGTTTGCTTTTTCTGTTTGGGCTGTGATTTGGAGCTGGGGTTGGTAGGAGTTTGGTAGAAATCATTATCGTTATCAACAAGAGCTGAGCTGGTCGAGAAGCTATTATTTTTCCAGAGGATTAACTCGTAATTTCTTATCTCCTTTCAAAACTTGGACGAGGACTGCGTACAGAGCTCCATTAAGGATGGAGGACGATGTGCACTTTATGGTAACTGAGTTGGTACAGTGTATACCCGTATGTATATGCGGGCGTGCGTGCGCCCGTCCGTAACTGTGCGTGCGGGAGGAGCCACTATTCTTCGCTAGAGACATTACTCTCTAGACGGATAACTGCCTTCAATTGCTATGCGCTATCATACCCTTTGGGCCAAAATAAGAACCCTAGCCATCAATCCTTCCTTCCTAACCCAACAATGCATCTCCCAACCCGAATAACAGAAGCGTCATAAATACGTTACAGGGGCGAGCAAAAAACAAAGGAAAATCGAAAACCTAACCTATACAAGACCGCCGGTTCACTAGAAATGCAGCAAATAATAATAATAATAAATCAGAAACTACAAGTCGAACTTTACTTGCCAAAGGTGGCAGTTTATTGCAGGGGCTCCGAAGAACTACTCAATCGGTTCAGATGTAAATAGACATCAGTGCCATATCTAAATAAGTATCAAGAGGTAAGCATTAGTTCCTCTAAAAGTGTAAAGAGCGTTATGGGTGACTTACCCTTCCATGCTTATAAGTTTTAAGTCCCCTCCGAAGTATCTAGCATATAGCCTTGATATCGGTAGTCCATAACCAAACCCAGCCATAGGTGCCTTAAAATCGCTTTTATTGAAGTCGGGGTCGATTGGTGGTGTCGATTCAACGGTTGTATACATGTATGTCCATACCAAGGGTATAGCACTCCGTGGGATCCCACCACCTTCGTCAGAGATTTTGATGGTGATATCCTACACCAATGTTAACAAAAAGATGAAACAAAAACACCAAGATGAAACTCTATCTGAACTAGCCCTGGTACTTAGGCAGGACAAGAAGTGGGGGGAATCTACCTCTTTTCCTTCCGCCACGATCAATTTCACCGGTGGGAACTCCTCCGAGTCACTTCCATGTGTCTCCACCACAGCTCGTAGCGAGTTCTTTAGAGTTTCGAAAAGCATATGGCTCAAGTGACCCGGCACATACATAAAGTTTAGATCAGGTTTACATACGAGCTGCACTTTAGGGGCGTCAAATAGGCCATAATAATCCTCGCAAACAAACCTCGCGTTCTCAATCGCTTCTTGGGCTAAATCACGGACGTTTGTTTTTGTGCAAATGATCCCCACGTAGTCTTCCTGCTCAGGAGCCGAGTTTAGGGCAACATGCTGACCAATTAGCATTCGAATACCAATGCGGGACATATAGAACCGGTCTAAGAAGGATTGGATCGAATTATCGATTTGCATCCGTTGCCTTTTGCGTTTGTATTCGTTAATCCCCATGGCTATGCAAGATCATCGAGATCAGTCAGTTTCACAATTCTAAAAAGCGGCCAATAAAATTGGATGGGTGAGTATATTACCCATGGTTGTGACAACAGGGTCATGACGATGTTTGATGTTTTGGAGGGTCTTTGTGAAGCGTCTATTGTAGTCTACAATTTCTGGGGGCCACCGCACATCATCGTCTACGGTTGCATAGTATCGCCTGCATCATGTAGTGTCAGGTAAAGGGAATGTATCCATTAAAAATTTAAACCAACCTCTGAGCTTTCCTTCCATTCCGGTAAATACTACCATTCCCATTTCCGTTTGTTGGTTGCCATGGTGAACTTCGGTATGTTCCCGGCTCAATGTCCGGGTTCTCTATAACCTCCAATGGAATAGGCGGCACACCATTATCTCGCGAGCCTTTTATTAATTTCTCTCGTATATCTTTTGATAAAGAGGGCTTTTGTAGTGTTGTGATATCCTGATAAATTTCAAGAAAAAGTAGTTAGTATAGTTAATAGCAAGCAAATCATAGATGAGTCACCAACCTCAAATGACTGCATATACCAATTCGCAACCCTTCGTATAGAAGGCATATCACTTAGACCATCCGGTAGTTGATTTAATTCCTTTACTCGATGCGCCAATCGAATTGGCAATTCCTCGCCGAGAAACTGGGAAGCTCGAAATAAGGTCCCTGCTCGGTGTCCTGTCAACCGGCAGATTCATTGGTACGACTGCTATTTTATGGTGTTTAAGACTGGGTAACCCACCTGGGGAAGGATTCCGCCCAAACTGTACCATCTGCCGTAAACTCACTCCAGTAGCTGGAAACTGGCTGTAGTGGGTGATGGTCTCCATCAACGATTGTGTTGGTTTCCACATGGCGACACCTACACCCCCGGCGGTGGGTTTTCTAGAGAAGTTCAAGTGTTAAGTTCACTAAATGGAGGCTGATCACAAAGCTCTAGTAGCTATGATAGATAGATAGATAGATAGAAGGCTATTGGAGGGGGGGTATTTTGGGCGAAGAAGGCTGCCGTTGTTGGAGTGAAAGAAAACAGAAGGTGGGCAGGACTTGAGTAAGTGGTGGAGCGGAGGAAACTAGCAAGTGAATAAGTGAGTTCATGTGAGAAACCAGTTCGCGTAAGTACTAGCGTGTGAAGGTTGTGGGGTAGCAAAGCGCACGTGCGGATGATCCGAGAACAGCCCGTACAGCTTACATAGGTTTGTCGGCTCTCACCTTCTTCACCCCTGCCCTGGCAATTGCCTCACAACCGAGGGGTAGAGGGAGTTTTACCGGTAGACCCCCTCGGAAAAACTCGTAGTAGTGCAACGGAGGAACGGAGGATTCAGGAGCAGGAACAGCGTATAAGGTGAAATATATTTTGATATGTTTATCTCGAGCTTCCTTCCATTCGGTTCTTCGGGCTATTTAAACCCTTCCTATGGGGGAATTAACACATCAGCTTTTTTTTGAATACTTGTCACCAACCGGTGTTTCTTTTTTGAGGGGGTAAATCTCACGGCTCAAAGTGTGAATATTTACACACGGGAAGAAGGGTGAAATCAGTGTTTGTTACAGAGTAACACACCTAACCCCATGGACCACTAAAGCAAAACATCCCTTCTCGGGTGGTGTGACCGTGTGGAGGCCATTATATGAGTAAAAGAGCCTCTAGAATCTCCAATAGAACATCCATAGTGAGCCCGCGGACCCGGCCGACTGAAGCCCCCATTTAAACTAGACGGCTCCATCTGAGGTTCCCGCCCTATTTACTTGGTCCGTGCACTAGTCATCCCATGTTTCCCGATGATGATGACGGTCAAGCCCCAGTTAAATTTCTTTTTCTTCTTTGCTCACGTGCCATCGACGTATCATACGTGTAGGAGCAGTCTTTGTCAATAGGTCTTCGTAACAGCTTGTATATACTCTGCATACTCCACATATACTGGTATCCTGGCTGGGAATCTTCTCCCTCAACTTGCAAAGTAGTCCTTGCATTATGATGGAGCAAAGCAAGGAACCTATCATACTACATTTCGTAAGTACATAGATAATACCTATACCATCCCCTCTCTTCGCCTCACTTTCTCGAATGTCATGTTGCTTATTATGAGGCCTGACATCCACGCGTGCAACCCCTCCCTTCAGGATTTCGATTGTTTCTACGCGTCAGTCGTCGAGAATGAAAACCCCGCCTTGAAAACCGTCCCTTTAGGAATTCAGCAAAAGAACATCGTATGTTAGTAGTTTCAGTTCTCCGTAGATCACCCCTGTCGTCATGCCATCCGTGCATCGGATAGAAGGCGCCATAAACACGATATTCTAAGCTGAGAGTAAGGGAAAAGTTGGCCACCTGCAACTATGTCGCTAGAGCCCAAGGTGTCAAGAAGCTACAACTCATCACTGCGGCGAAAAAGCAATGCCGGGATCTGGTTATAGTCAACGGGGAGGACTTGACAAGGTTAGCCGCTGCAAGCCGTCCTCATTCATTAACTAATACAACGTCTGTCTTACACAGGTTTCGCAACGCTTCCAAAAATATATGGCTTTTTGTGAGAGAGTTTGTTTGGAACAATCTCACGGAGCGCCTGGGGCTTGACGAGGTATTTTCTAAACTACAGAAACAATTATATGGTTGTGTTTTGTTTTGGGCTAAGAGTGAAAAGATTTTTATAGACGCAACAGAAATGATAGATTTCAACATATCACAATTTCAATCCCAGCCTAACCCTAAGAGCTCCTCCTTCTTCAATCTTTCTCGTAATGATCCCTCTGCTGGGTTTCCTTTTGAATGGGATGTCTTCCCAGGCCATACATACCCCCCTACCACATTGGCACCTACTTTCCCCTCCTTACTTCACCGCCGTCTCTTCCTCGCATCCTATCTTGCGTCCTTTATAAGAAGTCAAATCCTTTCCACCTTCAACCATACCTGCTCTGCAGGTATTTCCACATCAAAACTCACAGCTAAGCTAGCAGGCAATATTAATAAGCCTAATACCCAGACTCTCCTTCTCCCCGGCTTCGAAGCCGAATTCTTAACTGGACATGAAATTGGAAAGGTGCCTGGCATCGGTTTTAAAACTGCTCAGAAGATTCGGGATTTAATTTTAGGAAAAACTACTGCAGGCGAGGATATTGAATATAGCGAGATATCAGAAAAAGTTACAGTCGGGGCTGTAATATCTGGTTTAACCCCCGTAAAGCTAGAGACCCTCACAGGCGGTAACGGCCAAAAAACATGGCGGTGGCTTCACGGTATTGACACCTCCCAGGTCATCGCAGCACCAATAGTCCCTACTCAAATTAGCATCGAAGATACTTTTTGCCCCGGAAAGATCATAAGTCTTATTCAATTAGCCCCAGTACTACACCAACTAACCCTAAAGCTCCTTCAACGCATGCATGCGGACTTAATTGGTCCCGGAGGTGAAAAGTGGCTTGCACACCCAAGGAATTTTAGGCTCTCAATTCGGTTCCATACGAAAAATCGGGATTTTTCGAGAATGAGTAGAAGTGGGAGGATGCCAGGATATGTGTTTTCGCTATCTACACCGTTAGATACAGTGGCGGAGAAGCTTGTGAGAGAGGTGGTGCTACAGCTATTCAAGGGGTTTTGCACGGAGAAGAGATGGGAACTGCAGTTGGTTAATGTTGCAGCGGTTAATATGGTGGATGGGGGTGGAGGAGTGGATATTAGGGATATGTTTGCCATAGCCACGCCAAGGAGGAAAAGTTGGCAGCAAGAGGGAAAAGTAAGTGGTGATTGGGAGGAAATCCCGAATAGGGGTCAGGAAATGGACATCCCAGGGGGGCCAACAAGGGGAGAGGGAGAAGAGAAAGAAGAGGAACTTGAATGGGGGGATGGTCTTTCAGACTGCTCAGTAGAGTATGGTGGGATTGGATCTCGAGGCTTTGAGGACAATGATCCATGTCTACTCTGTGGCGCAAGATTTCCATCTTTTGCACTTGAGGCACATAAAAGATTTCATGATATGGGTGGACCCTGAAAGGTGGTAATTAATGCCGTCATGACACTGTTTTGAGTTACGGAGGCAATTGTACTAGAATTTAGGAAATATCTATGGTTCTGTGAGGGGCTTTGATAACTGCGGGGATTTCAACTAGGTTTATAGTTTATTTTTTTATAATAATATTTTTAGAGTTTCCTAGGATGTAGAATTTTAAGCAAGATGACATTAGCTGTATGTTGATATTCAGGCTGTAGAGTCGCGTAATAAAAATCTTACAGAACCGGAAATTTTCTAGAACGAGAAAACCCCCCTACCCCCTCCCTTCTACTTCGCTTGGGAAATATTAGTACCTGCATAAAGAATTGAGTTCAAAACACCCTGGTATGTGTACATACCTACTTGATTCATAGAATATCACTCGGACCCACATCTTTCTTAGACTACATGTATGTATCCTTGTAGCTTCCAATCGCTGCAAGAGATCGGTTCTTAGGACTAATCCTAGGTTAGAAGATTTTAAATATCATATTTAGATAGGCTAAAGTGTATATATTTTAGCTCGATACACTTGCTGTAATCTTTTAGTCATTAACATGTGAACATGAGTACGTCATAAGTCGTCACTCGCCTTGATCTATTTTATTTTTTAGGGGTGGGTATGTCATCGCTATATGTGAAATTGGGTAATAATTAGTTACTCTAAATATTCTAGGTAATATTCTTTATGTCCTCTAAAGGTCTTGTGGTAGGAACATAGGTGCCAAGACTTTGATCTCCTCCATTCGGATCTCTCTTTTTTTCTTTTGGAGTTCTTTAGACAAAGAATTTTATATATATACATCATAAAATACATATAAAATACATATGCCTCCTATTTTATACTATTGTATACAACTTCCTCCCCAAACGCCATTTTAGAAACCTATCTAGAAACCTCGTCTCATACTGCTTATAACCTTTACCTCTACCCCTTCCTTGCTGCCGCCTTCATCCTCTTCTTAGCCCCCTTCATACTCCTTCTCGGCCTGACGGTTCTCTTCTCCCCAACACCTGCCAACATCGCCTCTTGCTTTCTCAACATATATGCCCCCATAGTTGTCCTCTGCCCTACACCCTTTCCCTCAGGCGTGAAGACTTCTACTTCGACTTTTAATCCCTGATTTTCTATTCTTCTTCGCACCTGCGCAACTAACTCTATCCAACCAATTCCAGAGAGGAGTATATCTGTTGCAACAATACGGTAGGGTAGGGACGCTAGGGACTTGGGATCCTTTGATTGGAGGTGGGTGTCACGGAGGGCAGTAACGTCGTCATCGAGGGAGAAGGTGCCTGCAGAAGCGAAGTGAGGAGGGAGGGTAGACTGGGAAGGGTGGAGATTTATATCTGTATCGATGTCTGCATCTTCTCTTGAGCTAGAGTTAGGGGAGAGTTCAAGTGTAGATCTGTTTGATGAGGGCTTCTGGAATAATTCTACTCCTAGTCGGTTCTCTGGGTCAGGCTCAGAGAGGAAGCTGAGTGCCTTGGATGTAGAAGTTACGTGTACTGGGAGGGAGGTAAACGGATATGCTAGTATGATCAGATTATCTTCACGCATGAGTTTGGGGGTTATCATAATTAATCCTGCAATAAGTAGACTCTGGCCTATACCTCCAAGTCAGAAAACCTTCTCATATTAGCAAGAGGAAAGGCTTGCCTGGTTTTATGGTCATCTGTTTGGGCCGGATATGTTTCTCCATCCCAAACTCCTTCCGTTTATTAGCCCTTACGAATGGAAGCAATCCCTTCTCTCCAAAACCGACCCAGCGTTCCAAGCCGGGGAGGTCAATAAGTTCGCTAAGGGTGTGCTTGCCGGCAGTTTTATAGATTATCCGAATTGGTGCTGCCGTCGTCCCAGGGAGATGAGAGACTGTTGGTGAAACCTGCGGTATAAGGGGGGACAAGTGTTTTTTTCTTGGCTGAGATTTTTGTGGTTCTGTATCTTCTAATTCGCTAGTAGTAGTAGTAGGGTCCTCTATCTCCAAGGATTTCGGTAAAATATCAAATTCTTCTGCTTCCTCTAGCGTGCCCATTTTCGCCCTTCCAGCCTCGGGCCATATCTCTCTTATAAGCCTTGATTTCCCAACATTCACAGCGCCTACAACCCATACGCCCCCCTCCCTACTTCTTGTCTCTTTCTTGATCCTCCCAATACCCCATCCCCGCTTAGCAGAGACTGCATAAAATTTCGTATCAGCACCCCACCCCTCAACCTTCTCACCCTCCGGCAAAGCATTCTTAACAACCTTCTTCATCCACGTACTAAGACTCCATATCTGATTCTCGACCGGCATTAGCAGATCAGCCCGGGTAACTATATATGAGATTGTGAGACCGCTTGTAATCGTTTTTGGAAGCTCGGTATATAGATGGTTCCGTAGGCCTGGGAGTAACGACATTGGTAGGTCTGCAGCATCGAGCAAGTGGTAAACATGGTTCTTTCTATGTTTTGAGCCTGCAAGAAGCGTAGCAAGTGTACTAAGTGTTGGATACGAGGGAAGCGGTGTCGCAGTATTATGGTGCATTATTTTATGACAACGTACACAAACCGGAGGAGCCTTCGGGCCTTCGATACAAGGTGTGGCTTCAGCGAGTTCCTGAAGAGAATCTAGGAACTTTGTGGGTAGTTCTGTATCTTTAACCTCGGGGGTTGCTGTCTTAGACTCTACTTCAGCCCTCACCCGTGCGAGTGCCTGCTCGTAGATATCATCTTCCTGTTTCTTCCGTGCTGTTT
The DNA here is from genome assembly GCA_033030345.1 of Verpa bohemica. Lineage (NCBI taxonomy): Eukaryota > Fungi > Ascomycota > Pezizomycetes > Pezizales > Morchellaceae > Verpa > Verpa bohemica. The sequence continues at coordinate 3,011,431 of JAUFSE010000003.1, forward strand.
TGATCTTTCTCTCTGGACCAAATCGCTGAGATTTACTTGATATTTTTGGGTAGAAGCCAGGCAATTGGATGTCGACCTGTTGACTCGGTGCGCCACACCCTAGACAGCAAGGTGGTGGGATAAACTCTGGTAGGTCATTCAGGTTCTTCTGCTCTGATTTTTCGGGGGTGCCGTCATTGAACGTCCAACGGCCGGAGGTGAACAATCGGGGCCCCGGAAACTGAAAACGAGATATTAGGGGAGATGTTCGACATGATGGTAGTAATTGTCTTCTATGGAGCCTAAGGGCTATCCGTGTGAACATTTGGAATACTTTGGTGGGGCTCTGGGTGATTTTTCGTCGTGGGGTTATTAACAAAATGCTACCTCTTACTGCCAAGACAAGACATAAAGTCTTGGCATTGGCACTTCAGCCAATGTTACTAGAGCATGGGAAGTCTTCTAATGTTCTTGCTTTATACTGGGCTATTTCTCTGGGAGTTTTGAGGGAGGCCTTGGTGCCTTTTTTTACTTAAGATATATGAGTTTCCGCTCTCAATAACTCATAAACTACTCTTCTAAAACGTCTATCTTAATTATAAAGGTTTAGAGTTCTTCACTACCCCACCCTACCCCTGATCTATAAATAATAATAATAATAACTCGTATCTTCCCCCCAGCACTATTCGTTAGTGTTTAGTGATACCCACTTTTTGACTTTTCCTGCCGGGATTCTATGAAATAGAACGATCGTCAGGGATATTACAGTGGGTACTTTCTAGATATTAAATATTTATTATTTCGTTTTTTCTTTTGCTTTTTAGGGGGTATTATATAGAATTTTATAAAGAAAAAAGGAGGTAGCTAGGGTAACGAGTAATTGACTTTCGCACTCGATAAAGAGGTTTAGAGATATGGTATGAGTATAGATAGTAGCTACTAAAGTTCCTTTTATGTCCTAGATAATAATGATCTAGGAATCTGGGGGTTGGTGAGGGTATATGAATGAAGGGGATATGGAGGCTAAGAAATTAGTATTCTCGTGCCCCAAATCCTCCCGAATCCTGGGATCTGTACTATTCGAATCTTAATTTAGTAATGGTAGTAGTAAATATTTTGGGTTTTTTGTAGAGGTTTTGAACTTAGAGGGGAAATAGGCTATTGAACTTTTCTCACCGCTATGTTAATGGAAATTTTATCTATGTTACATCTTCGGATCGCTATTCTATATATAGAGCTACAAAGTAGAACTTTGACCTATGGTGAGACAATCTTTTCGAGATGGTTTTCCTTCTATTTCCTCAGTTTAGGTTTTAATAATAGGGCACAAGACTACATAGCTACATGTTTCCAACTAGCCCCCCCCCCTCTACCACGTCCACGTCCATTGGATACGTCACTACAGATTCTAAAACAAAAGATAATCGCGTCCCTTTGGAAAAACCTTTAAGCACATACATCAACCATATAGATTCTCAGATCCAACACACAATACTCAGCTCTACCCCCCCCCCCCCCAAATTTTACAAGTTATGAATGCGATCACAGCCTTATTTGTCGCGAGGCATCTCTCAGGGGAATGCAAGGCCAAAAACCCCTATGTCCCAGCTGCCACTGCCGTGATCCCTGAATCGCCCAAGTATTGTCTTTACGTTTATAATTCTAGGCCTTCGCACGGTAGCCCGAATACGCACCCACCACATAGATCGGGAGCTGGGGGTGCTTGTGGTAGTTACAGCAGGGACTCTTACAACCAACACAACTACCAGGGTTCTTCAAGGCCAGTTAAAGCGGGGGCTATTGATAAGTATAGAAATTCTCACCTGACAAGAATGAGTGGTTCGACTTCTGTTCGTAAGCGTGGGACTCCAAAAACTTCTACAGTATTCAGCCTCGACAACTATCAGAACTCTAGTTCGACAAAGAGCCCTGGGAGCCCTCCCCAGGGGAGTTCTAGAAAACAAGACGCCCCACTTCCCTACGTTCCCGATAGAGACTTGAGAGGTGCTTCCCCTAAATATTCTATGGAGGTTTTTGATGGTCCACTTGCGTCGAACTATGGTATAAGTGAAAGGGATTCTTTGGGCTCGGCTTATGCCATTGGTCCGCCGCAAGTTGTTGGTAGTTCAGGGAGAGATATAGGTTATTGGGCAAAAGTCCGTTCACGTGCAGGGTAATCTCTCATACTGTGAAAATTTTGGGGTTGGCTTTATCTGTCTTTTGTTTCAAAAAAGAGATATATATGGTGATTAAGGTTGGGGTTTTCTTGGGTACCATGTTCTTGGTGCGATTTTCTTGGGTACGGTCCTTTTGTTCCTCTTTAATCTATCTTATACCTCAACTCCTACTAACTATAGTTGGGGGAAATAGTTTTATAGGACCATGGCAAACTATGTGGGGGAATAGTCCACCTCTGGGTGAGCTATCTTTGGTGATGGGGGGATCTAAATTATGGGATAACCCTTACAGGCGGTGAATCATTAATGTTATGGGGGATTCGGTTTTGTACTCTCTGAAAGGCGTAGATAAGTGTAGCTGGGTATCAAATATCAATACAAGTGAAAATCAATAAGAGCAGGAGGGAGGTTTATATTATATAACTTTGGTGACCTCATGTAGTGGTTAGCGGCGGCAGTACCCCAGCTTCCCGAAGCGGCTCTTGCCGATCCATGCACCAGCCGACGTCAATGGATACATTGCCCGTGGCTTTATCCACCCCTGACACATAGCCATAAAGCCACCAGTCAACCTCACTACTGTTACATACCACCATCTCCTCCCTTGAGATGACCACATCCTAATATCTCTCTCCCTCAAAGTCCAGTGACTTAACACAAAAAAGAATGGACCCGTTTTCAGCATCTACCGGCTTCGAACCACCTAACGCTACATATAGCTCCCCATTCTCAAACTTTACCGCCACCCCAGAACCTACACCTACTCCTACTCCCGCGGAGGAAGTCCCAGAAGGGGAGATTCGCACTTGTCGTATCTGCCTCGACCAAGTCGCCCCCCCTTATACCCCCGACGAAGAGCTCGGTCGTCTTATATCTCCTTGCGTTTGTAAAGGTTCCTCCCGTTTCGTGCATCAGGGCTGTCTTCAGCAATGGCGCCTTAGCTCTGCGAACCAAACGAACTTTTACCAATGCCCGACCTGCCACTATCAGTACCGGTTTAGGAGATTGAAATTGGCAGCGGTTGTGGGGAGTTCCGGTATGCTTTTCTACCTAATTTACCCCCTCCTGCTCCTTGTATGTTGGCTAATGAGGGGGTGAATGGGTAGGACTGAGATTTGGGATTACGAGCGGAATAATGTTGTTGGCTGTTTATTTGCTGGGATTTGTGTCGGAACCGATTATTAATACATACCTTGACCCTCCTGCCCTAATACTCAACCGGCCACCACCTCCGACACCACTGGCTGGGCTGCGTACTGGTGCTGGCTCTGGGGGCATAGTCACGTGGGGTGAGCATATGCTTAAAGGAGTCGCATCACTGGGTCTACTTGGTTTCTTGAAGGTTATATATCTGCTGGGACCAAACTCAATATGGAATCTCCGGAACAGTGGGATAGGATCAGGGATGGGAAGGACAGGCAGGGATAGAGCAGCACAGATATCCTGGATTGTCGTCGCAATTGGGGTGATTAACTTTTTTGTGTTTACATGGGGGCAGGTAGGTGGGTTGGTGAGGAAGTGGATGGAGAGGGCGGCGGAGGAGATTTTGGAAGTTTCACAGGAGGAGGATAAGAGGGAGAATGAGGGAATCAAGACGGAATAGGTGGGTTGCTATTTTCGTTGTCAACGGAGATAAGAGGTGAAAGTGATTTGGTAGTGTTCTAGCTGGCTGGGACAACCTAGATATGAATTACCGCTTTCTGGCCAGGGAGGAGAACACCTAACTTGGGGTATTGCTATCTTCTAGTATGAAAGTTGAAGGCTGTGATTGTAGCATATCTTTAGATTTAGCTTAAATTTAATTGATCGGTTTGGTTAGTTAATGTCTTAGTATCATTCACTATTCTATCAACATATTTTTTTTTAAAAGAAGTAGAGTACCGATGGTCCTGAGTAAACTGCAAGGACCAAAAGGCTGCACAAAACAAAAAGGCATATTTTGATGTTCTTATAGAGCTATATCCAACAAAACTATTTCTACTCATATTAGGTGGGTTGTAGGTTAGAAGGATATATTTAAAAGGGTCAAAAATTCATGGACAAGTAATGTGCTAGGGGGGTTTAGTAAAGAAAAAAAATATAACAATGCTGGGCTGCAATTGCGATGTTATATTGGGGACTCCTTTATGGGCCGTTTTTCTTCAGAGAAAGGACGTTATGATGCAAATAGCTGTCCTGGAAGTAATGTATTCCAGCGGTGCTGTTAACTCCTACTACTACCTGGGTAAATCTTGATCTAGTGGGTATCCTAAAGTCCCATATAGACAAATAATGAGAAACAGAAATAAATGAAAGTGGGATAAACAAACGGGGGTAATCTGGTTCTGTAAAAAGCCTTTACCATCATTCTGAAAACTAGTAAACGAAAAAAAAAACCTATAACACCATCTCCTCCCTGAAATCGAGTGATGGCCTATGATTAGATGGGCGGCACAATGCTCGAAGCTGCATCCCTTTGCCTAGTAAGAGTTAGCACAGGCTCTTCGGAGTCTCAGTGCGGTTTGGGGACAAACACTAGAGTGTGATAACCAGCCTCTGCTGCCCTAACCCTTGCCTCTGCTCTACTAGTTCCTCCTTCAACTCTTACCAAAGTGCATTGATTAACACGAACCGTGCAAACATGTTTACCCTTCGAAGTACTCGGGATATAGTCTACCGTTCCCTGATCATTTGCAGCTACTAGCTCACCTAGCTTTTTCACTGGATGTGTGACATCCACCTTATCCCTTACGAGCCTCCTCATTGTCCTTAGAACACCCAGTCTCTCTGCAAATGCCGTAACAGGCTCAAAATCTCCACCCGAATCCACATACATTGCCCCTAGAAGAGCCTCGACAATATCTGAGAAGAATTTATCCGCCTCGAGTCCATAGAGTGCAGTCCAAGGGTAGTCGATACTTGAATCTAGTGCGTCTTGGATTCTATCCCTAAAGCCTTCTGAATCATACCTGTGCCAAACTGCTTTTTGAGCAGCTGCCATCTCTGTATGTTGATGCCTCACAAATTTCCAGAGCTCTACCTTCCTATCCTTTAGCACAGTTCCAAAAACGTCTCTCCTTCCTTTCCGCGTCAACTCAACACCGGTGTCCTCCACATTCGTCGAATATCCAAGCGATAAGAACGCCAGGAAATGTGCATTAACAACCGAGGCCTTGAAAAGATGCATGTCAATATGAGAAAGCTTTTTCTCATGATAAAATAGTGAGGGAACCACTATCATATCCAGCAAAGCATCTCCTAGAAATTCTAGTCGCTGGTAGGATACCGAACTCATATCAGATATATAGGAGGGATGGGTTATCGCTTCAACAAGAAGTGCCTTATGCCTGAATTCATATCCTATCAGGTTTTCCAGATCGCGGAGGTTTGAGGAAATTGGATGAGGAGTAGATGCCCGTGCAAACATTGAATCGATTCTAGAGGGAAGAGGCTTTAGGTTGTTCTCAGGGACAAATAGGTTAATACACTCCAGAGCCTTTTCATACCCCCCCTCAAGATAAGCTGCACCAATAAGAGATTCCACAACATCGGCAAGGATTTTTGTTGATAGCGAGACTCCAGCCTTTGCTTCTGGTTCTTCCTTAGCATCCTGGATGTAATGTGGCACCCATTTGACTCCAGTGAAAATCTGAGTGACTATCCATTTAGACAGCTTCTTGTCCTGTGCTGCTTTTGCTAAACGTGCGTTTGAAACCAACTGGTCCTTTTTGCGAGCAAGGTAGCCTTCATGCCATAACGGGTGTTCATCAACAAGATTGACACTTGTAAGGAATTTCAGGACTGAATCGCCTAAAAACTCGAATCTTTGGTAATCTATTGCCTCACGTGCTGATGATGCACATATTGAGATAACAATAAGGGATAGGTCACTGATGCCAACCGGTGCCAATAAGGTCCGCTGTAGATCTGCAGCAATGAGATGTATCTCAACACGACGGATAATACCAGGTAAAAACAACCCCAACTGAGAGAAGCGCCAGGGAACCCTCTCGAGAGTGCAGTATTGGGGTAATAAGAGGATAGTTGTTTCAGAAGAAGCTTGGTTTGCCTCAATATGGAGGAAATCCCGACGGCGGGTGATTCTTACCGCCTCAATGATTGGTTGATCCGAAGTTATCTGCTTTTTGCCGTATCTTTCAACGAGAGAAGATACTTCTAAAGGCGATATATCAGTCCTCCAATTGCGAACGACAAGTCGTAGATTGCTTTGCAACACATCGTTGACGACAATGTCGCAGGTCGGCCCGAGTGTCCTATATGCATCTAATGCGTTTGTTATTTGCCCAAGATTGGAACAGTCCCAGTCACCTGGCTGAAGAGGAACGAAAAGGTAAGGGAAATCCATGAGGCCCATCTTCATCCTATTCCCGAACAAACTGTAAAGTATTTCATGCGTCTGCTGCTTCCCCCATTCGACAAGATCCGGATTCACGCCCAGACAAATTGTATCACCAATAACAACTGTTCCGACATCTTCATTTGTCCAATAAACCTTAATGTCATCTATAGGGGGGCACTCGACGGGTGTTAACATGTTGATTTCAACATTGTGTTCTGCCCTTGGCATACGTAGACTGATCCGTGTAGAGTAAATAACGGTATCATCATTCCATCTCATATCTTCCCAAGGGTTCATGGTGCTTTCTACTGGAACCTTTGAAGGCCTCTTCTCAACATCTTTCATAGCGTCAATATCCGCATCTGTTCGCAAGAGGGGCATCAAATGGTCATCAACAAGCTTGAGACGGTATAGGGCAATATATGCCTCGAATGCAGCATCTCTCTTTGCCCATTTTTCAGTAGGCCACGATATCTTGCTCCATGTTCGACGTGCCTTCGGGGGAATGCAATTAGGTAGCAAAACCTCTGCCTTATATAGTGTATTACCAGGCTTGGTTCCACCTCCTTCGATGATGGATTCTGTATCGACTTCGCATGTAAAAGTCGGGTTGAGATTCATGTACTGGCCTTGAGGTAAACAGTCGCAAAAGTGGTGTAGATGGGCGACAGCTGATTCGAGGGTCAGGCAGGCACTAGGACTTATATTAGTACTGAGAATCCCTGAAAAAGGCGGTGGGTGTTTTTACCCAGTACTCTCAATTGAGAACTTCCGCTTTTTACCATCCCCTAAGATCCCTTCAACATCATCCCCAAGCACTTCCTCCTCCTCCTTATCTACTTCTATAGCAACCAGCTCTCTCGTCTCATCTAGGTATTCTTCGATCATCTCTTTTTCCCGTTTCTCAAAAAATTCCACGCTCCCTTCTCTATCCCCTTCCTCAAACATTAGAACATATGTACTCTTGGCCCTTCGAGCACGTCCCCGGCGTTGAATAAAGCTTTTTAGGTTCGGAGGGAGTGAGAAGCAAACCACGAGATGGCAAGCGGGGATGTCAAGGCCTTCCTCCACTACACTTGTAGATAGCAATAGGTTCACCTTCCCTGACCTGAAATTCTCAATCACCCCAACCTGGTTTTTCGGAGAAATTAGTTCATATATGCCTTTCCCTATCCTTGCCGAATGTTGTGCTCCACCGACTATCGTACCACTCCGAAAAACTTGCTTCGTACTTTTGTGTTTCTTAAGAATCTGTTGTAAAAGTGCTACCTCAACTCGTTGCTCCACGAATACTAGCCCTGCAAACGCCTCTCCATCTTCTTCTTCACCATGGTACTCCTCCAAGAGAACCTCAATCAATTTTTCCACCTTATCCGTGAGCCTTCCCTCAATAGGGCCTAGATCTTTAGGTATTATGACATCCCTCAGTATTCCCTTCAAATAACTCTTTTCGTCGCCATTCCACTCCATCAACGCACCCTCCCCGTCGTTGGCATCTGTACCCTTGAGAGCCCTTCCCAGTGCTTCCTTGATGTACCATTCTGTTGCCCATATCCCATATTCTTTACGAATATGGGCAGCTTTTGTGACAAGACCTTTCATCTGAGTTTGAGAGTACGTATTCCTAGATATTATCAGGTTTCTGATTTTGGACTCGTTGGGGGTGCTGGCTTGGCGGAGCGAGATAATATACGGGTCGTCTTCGATATCCATCCCTAAATACGCATTCCGGAGGGATTCGAACGCCGGAGAAGTTCCCAGAGGACGCACAGCTGCTTTAGGTTTCAAAGGCGGGGGTGACCGAGGGGGGCTTTTTGCTCCTGAGTTTGGTTCGCGTTCAGGTGGAGGTGTATAAGTCTCCCCGGTCAGGGGATCGATTATCTCGTAGGCACCACCAGTGGATATATGACTACTTACGGAGCCTCTTCTAGATACAACGACCTCCCCCGTTATTGGATCAATAACTTCGTATTCTTCAAAAGGCTCACCGGTTCTCGGATCTATGCTTTCGAATTGCGCTGAAGCCACGATTACAGTCTCAGTTGTAGGGTCTATTTCTTTTTCTTCGTCCTCAGAAACATAAGGACTCTCTGGAATGCTCCTAGAATTTATGTTGGGATCAATGATTATCTCCTTAAGCGTTGTGAGGCTGATGTCTTCTCGTTGACTATCCATTGACCTGGTTTCTGACCCACTATCCCGGTATTTTTCTACGATACCGAGATCGCTATCCATTAACTGTGCCAAGTCGATGACTTCGTAGTCTTCTGGAACAGAGTATATCACCCTTTTTAATTTTGGGGGGTAAACATGCTTTAGCAGTTCTTTACGATGCATTATAGGTGTTCGGGTAATCGCATTGAGATTAGTCTCAATCGTCCTGTTGAATGAAATTAACCTAAAGAGCGTAAAAAATAAAATTTAGGGGTTTGTAAGTATTTACCGGAGCTGTTCTGGCCTTGCCTTTACGACGGGGCTTGCTGTGAGGCCAAGGATAGCGGGGACCACCTCTTTTTTGCTCGCTCGGGGGTGATAGAAATCTTGCATAATTCGATTTGCTGGGTGAGAGCCAACGCAGTGATGTGCTAAGAAATATATCAGCAGGGCCCAAATTACCATATTATGTCTATATTTATAGCTCTTCCAAGCACGCTATTGATTTCGAGGCAACCTAAAGGATTTCTAAATCACAAACCTTCATCAAAAATTAATAGCCCAATTTTTTCGAGTTTCACAAAACCATGAATCAATGCGTCTAGTAGGACCTATTTTCACGGATTAGTATTCTTGGTTTCTATCACCTAATATTAATAGGGGCTAACCTGGTGGGTGCTGATAATCACAGAGCTTTCTGCTTTGGTTAACCCTAAAATACCGTCCCAAATGTCTTGATCACTCCATTTGTCCACTTTGTCGTTCCCGCTCAAAAATTCCATCTTCACCGGCGGCAATGAGCTCTTCAAGACATCTCGTTGTTGGCCGCCTAAAGCGACGTTTGGGACCAGAAACCAGCACAACTAGCCTTCTTAGTAAATAAATATAAACAGGGGGAGAGGGGATCTTGTAACAACCTTGCCATTTCCTTTCTCTAGCTCGGCCTGGATCCGAAGAACAGCGCTATAAAAACACCACAAAGTTAAGATCAATCGTTTCTAATTTTAAACCGAGCTTAGGGATTCATAGCTATTTGGATGGCAAAATTGACAAGAAAGTGTTTGTGGTCGTTACATATGCGTCTTTCCAGATCCGGTATCCATCTACTCAATATATGTTATTAGACCAACTCCTCAAAAACCCCGAAAATTGTTAAACTCCTCATACCGCTACAATGATATTCCTCTTCAAGCTCTCTTGGAACATCTCCATCTGGTAACCTCTCGTTTTCTCTAAGGTACCAATCAAATCCCCCACCACCTGTTCATCCCCATCGGTGCTGCCATCGTTGAGAGTGCCGTTTTGGGCCCTATTATCCGCCATGTGAGGCCTGTCGTTGTTTATGGTGAAGAACTGATAAAAGTCTGGTTTCCGATACCGAGGAAACAACCGCGTCGACGATATCAACGGGAGTATGGAGAAGAGGTTCTTTTTATCCTTATATGGACCTAGCCACGTGCGGGGTAACACATGCCTAATACGACCCACAAGTCTACGAAGCCTCTCCATTCGGAGGCCAGATCTCCCGTATGTTCTAAATCCTGACGTTGGGTTGCCTCAGGCGCCCCAAAAACAGTTTCTTCAGGCTCAGGCAACCCGCTAAATCTTCATGAGAGGAACTCCTCATCGGGACAGAAGACTGTGTCACGTTGGATGCCTGACTCATGAGCGGGAAGGGAGCTATCGTGGCAACCAGGGCATTAGTCGCATCGCCAAATTTCACAGTACATCTGGATATAGGTACATAAATCTAGTCAACCCCAGCTGTGTCTATAAGAAGAATTGACGGGTTTCAGAAGTAGGATCATACCTAATAGATACCTCGGGAGTATTCCGCTCATAACCCTTAAAAATATAGGTAAAAGTTCAGACTTTACTTGACTACAAAGACCAAATTAAACTCCACCATATTCTTATTGACATTATATTATTTTGATATCATTTACTACCCTCAGGGTCCAGGTTCGCCAATCTCAGGTCGGATTAAACAATGGAGTGTGTAGAACCTTAGCTAGGCGTTTTGGGTACCTTTCAAACAGCACCTATAACTCTTAGCATATCCTAGGTGCAATTGTCGTTAGATAGATAACCCGGAGGGGGTTCATGAGGCTCAACCCACGTGAGAACTCCCCAACCGACCCCAGTCACCTATAGTAATAGCTACGGCCAAACAAATTACTTCATTACGAACTATAAATTACCGCCAAAGATTCAATACAACTAGGTATTATCCTACTTTGATCTATATACGAATCAATACATTTTCATACCTCTCCGAACGTGGGCCTGAAAGCTTGGTGCCAAGCCTAGCTAATTTCCTTCATGACTTCAACTCCATCCCGTATCCCGTACATATTTAAGGCCCACAACACACAGCGAACGGCTTCCCCAGATGGATCAACTAACTACGATTACTGTGCTTGAATACGTATGCAGCGGCGAGTAGTGGACCGAGTGGGTCGCTGGTTAATCGACTCCTCGTGGCATACGAAGAGACCCGGTTAACTACACTGCGATTTTCACCAGGCTATCATACCTCATTGGATATTGGCGGGCACGAGCAACTGACTCGTACGCGCGACTATCTATGCACACAGTAATACTAAGGGCCCTGTTTCTCCCAATTTTCTTTGTGGAGAAATTTTTCCTTTCTTTGTCAATCGCCAGTGTCCATATCAAATAATCACATACTTTTTTTTTTCTAGTTCCTTTGTTCCCTCTCTCTCCCCTTTCAACTTCATGCACATCTTTGAGTTGTCCGACCCTACCTCTCCCTTCTGGGGATGAGTGTGGATTAGTGGAAGGGTATTCTAGTCTATGTGCAAAGATCGACTCCTTTTCTTCTTTCCTCTCCTTCCTCTCCTCGTCGTATAAAGCGTTCTGCTTTGATGGAGAGAGGTAAGGTTTGGTACCGGAAAGGAATCCTTTTATTCTTTCTTTTTTTCCTTTAGCCTCTACCGGAACCTTACGGGATCACAGCCTGGCAGAGATGAAAGAAAGGGCTCTGGAACAATTATTTGTCTTGGTTTATACATGTGGCCATGAATACCTACAGGATGCAAGGAGTTGTATAGCAATTCTTCCGTTCGGATAAACTTTAGGGTCAGTGTTAACACATGCCATTGCCATCGCCGTGCCATGCCATGCCATGCCATGCCAACCACGCGTGATTTACCTAAAGCAAGGGCCTGTATATCTTTGCCTAGACTGCTCTAGATCACTAAGTAAACACCATCATCTGATCTAAGTGTCTGTCATGTCAGGTTCATAATGCTTGATTGAAACGTACTTTACGCTTACCGACATGCGACCCTTTTTCTTCTTCCCTTCTCTCTTTCCCTTCTATCTTAACTGCGATCTATAAGAAGTATACATACTACATGTGCATATGCAACTTAAACTCTGCTGAGATTTCTGTTTTTATCATTTTGATACAACACCACCCGAGAGAGTTTTACTTGATTATTTGTGCAACGACGATAAGGTACGGGATGGAATGAGGGGAGAGGAGAGGTGGGGAGAGGTGGGGAGGGGAGGAGAGGAGAGGGGAGAAGGTTCCCAAGATCTCAATCTCAGCACATTCTTCTACCCTACCTACCTACGATCATTACCTTTTATCGTACTAGGAGGAAACAAAGCGCGACGACGGATGAATTGGAGGGTAAAACACCCGAAGCCAAGCTTAATAGTAGATGCGAAGTATTCTTTCCACTTCCGGTATCACACCTTCAACTGCTGGAGATCACTCCCGTGCAATGTCAGTGGCTCCCTCAAAGCTTCATATCTCATCTGCTATGTAGTAATCCCTCAATAGTAACACAGCTGGAGAGCTAATGCTGCACGCTACACTAAGCTCTACTTCTAGACTCTTGAAGCGGTAATCAAACAGTCAATACCAGTAAGTACATGTATATCTATGCCTCCACCTCCTAGGAGTATGTAGCATGTGTCTCATGATCTAAGTAAGTACCTGCTCTATTTGCTATCTTTCTAGCGCCTACTACGAACAATAGAGTAGTTACTCTTGAACCTAGGTACCGATAAAATTCAGCCTATCCCCTGTGGGGGGTTGAGGGGGGTTGGGTTAGAAATATTAAATATACGAGGGCTGCTATGGTAGTATAGTTTATTTTTACCACTACTCACCGGTAAATAAAATAAAACAAAAGAGAGTGAGGGAGAGTGAGAGAAGACCGTTCGATCGCGATTGACCTGCAATAATATGAGTTCTGCTTGTATTAAGAATGAACATGCGTCACAGTCGCGCGAGAACCACTTATGACACCCCGCAGGTTGATCGGCAGAGGTAAGTGCATGGCAAGGTATTATTCTCATAAAGTGCGGAGAAAGGGAGGGGGCGAGGTTCTCCACAGGTTATGAAGCTGTTGGCCCCAGCAGCGGGAGTGCTCTTCTCTACTGCGAATACGGTCATGTCTCCGGCGCAGCTGGTCCAAAAACGGTCGCTACCGAGGATTTGAAACGGTCGGGGATTCCTCGGCTCTACTATGAATTTTTAATGTCTTTTTATTCTTTTAAACCTCACATTACGGACAGGGCGATTTATTCGTACTGGACATCTCGTATTTATTCTAAATGTTGCTTTTCCTTTTGTCAGGCGCACTAGGCTAGATGATAAGGTGTTATTTCGCGCAGAACTCTACGGCATCAGCCTTGAACAGTTTCACTTGATACGAGTAATGGTGATATTCACTGTCATATCGAATCAGATACGTCATTGCTGATTATTTGATGCCCGCCGCCGATACGGACAAATATCCTCCTGCCAAGGGCTCCGGATCCTATAGTAAGACAACAAGCAACATTAACACTTGAACAAGCATTATCATAGCCTCGGAACAGATATAATAAACAACCTCACATCTCTTGCTTGTGGGGGTCTAGTTCAGTTAATTTGCCTATAAAAAGATAATAATATAATATCAACATCACGCTAAGATCAAAAAAACCCTGCTGGGTCATTGAGCAGATGTATTAATTACCCGTGGTATCCATATTAATATCTCTATTTCCTCCGGTTTTAAGGGAAAGCTGGAGACGAGATTCCTGAGGGTGTGTCTGCAAGGGAGGAAAAAGAAAAGAAAACAGGGAATGGCGCCGCTTGCTTTCCCGGAGGCGCTCGCAGCGCAGATCACTCCCGAGACTTGCATCCACATTCAGGAATTGTTACACCACAACTTGGGCAAGGCAAAAACCACTGATCAAAAAGCGTTTTTTTGTATCTCCCTGGATTTCAATCCTAGTGCACGTTGACGTATTTCTAACGCCTGCAGATACTAGATGAAGTGGGACCAACTAAAAGAGGAAGCCATATGTACCATCATGATATCGAGAAAACAAGCGGTGAATTTCTCGAACTAGGGCACCTGTGGGGAAGGCGGATCGCGGAGAATCGGGGATGAAGGTGAATAGTGGGGACAGGGCTCAGCATATGGGGGGAAGAGATTCACTGTAGTTCAGTAAACAATTGAGTATCGGACTTCCTACTTGCATCTTACCGCATACTGTATTACTGTACCTACCCAGCTTTATACTACATGCAACTATTAAACAAGACTGATGGATCCTGTATGTAGAGTAGATAATGCGGGGCCCCACGAGAAGTATTTAGTCTTCGTGCTGCCCCCCCGTTCTTCATAGATCTACAACCATTCCTTTGAACCCTACACCTTTTCTGTTCAAGTGTTGAAATCCCGCCCTTGATTCAGTTACATAGACATTAGTTTGCCTCAAGATGGCGGATAATACTGTGCCTTCGGGCTCGAGCAGCGAAAAGCCCGTCTCTATTCACGAGAACGAGCACCAACCTATTGACTACAACCAGGGGCTTCACAAAGTCAACTCACGGCTGGCACATCCGCTGTCGGGCTATTCTCATGAGCGGTTGATTGAGATGGGAGCTGCCTATGCCCGTAATCATGGAATGGAAGAATTCCAGGAGGAGTTCAGTAAAGGTGCTCTATTGGCTCAGGACCCGAATGCATTCGAGACAATTCCACTCTTGACGGATGAGGATAGAAATTTCCTAAGGCGAGAAATTACACACAAATGGAGTCATCCCAAACAGCTCTATCACATGGTTATTATGTGCTCTCTCGCTGCTGCTACACAGGGAATGGGTACGTTGAACTAAACCCTTTGAGTGTGGTTTAGTACAGTAAACTAACACAACATCAATAATATAGATGAGACCGTCATCAACGGAGCGAATCTCTTCTTCTTGCCACAATTCGGTATTGAGAACCGCGAATGGATTGCTGGTCTTGTCAACTCAGCACCTTATCTTTGCTGCTTCACTATAGGTTGTTGGTTGACACATCCTCTGAATAAAACTTTTGGCCGTCGGCACACAATATTCATCACCTGCCTCATCTCCTTCTTGACTTGTCTCTGGCAAGGTTTTACCAACTCATGGCAACATTTGTTCGTTGCCCGTTTCTTTTTGGGTTTCGGAATTGGCCCAAAAAGTTCTACTGTTCCGGTTTATGCCGCTGAGTGTTCTCCTCCGGGAATTCGTGGTGCATTGGTCATGATGTGGCAAATGTAAGACATCTCCTCGGCCCTTTCCAC
Organism: Verpa bohemica; assembly: GCA_033030345.1. Classification (NCBI taxonomy): domain Eukaryota; kingdom Fungi; phylum Ascomycota; class Pezizomycetes; order Pezizales; family Morchellaceae; genus Verpa; species Verpa bohemica. Next base: position 3,026,668 of record JAUFSE010000003.1, read on the forward strand.
TTCGGATCATGTACTAACGGGACTTTGTTTTATAGGTGGACTGCGTTCGGTATCATGGTTGGCTATATTGCCGATGTTGCTTTTTACAAAGTCCAAGATCCTCCTCATGTAAGCCAAGCGTATATCTATTTCACAGCTTCAAAGGCTAATGTTCTTATTAATATAGATTACTGGGTTGAACTGGCGTCTTATGTTGGCCTCAGCATGTGTTCCTCCCTTGCTCGTTTGCGCTCAAGTTTACTTCTGTGTAAGTCCTAGTTTTGCGTCACTGTTTTTTAGTATACTAAGCTAATAATCCATAGCCCGAATCTCCCCGTTTTGAAATGATGAAAGGAAACCATGAAAGAGCATTCAAATCTCTTTCCCGTCTGCGTTGGACAAAAGTCCAGGCTGCTCGCGACCTGTTCTACATGCACACTCTCCTCGAGATTGAGAAGGAATTGGAACATACAAAGAAGAATAAGATTGTTGAAATGTTCACTATCGGCCGCAATAGGAGAGCTATGATTGGTTCTGAAATCGTCATGTTCATGCAACAGGTAATATCAACTCATCATTGAATAGCGATATCAAACTAACAGATGGCTACAGTTTTGTGGTGTCAATGTCATTGCTTATTACTCCTCAGTTATCTTCGTCGAGTCCGGTTTCTCCCATATTGCTGCTCTTCTCGCATCTATGGGCTTCGGTATTATCAACTTTCTGTTCGCTATCCCAGCTGTCTACACTATTGATACGTTCGGACGCCGTAACCTCCTGCTCACAACCTTCCCCTTCATGGCTATATTCTTGCTATTCACTGGTTTCTCTTTCTGGATTGAAGACACGACGGCGAGAATTGGATGCGTTGCGCTTGGTATCTATCTTTTCGGGGTCGTCTACTCACCCGGTGAAGGTCCTGTGCCTTTCACATATTCTGCTGAAGCCTATCCGCTATACATTCGAGACCTTGGTATGTCACTTGCGACAGCAACAACATGGGGTTTCAACTGGGTACTGTCGATGACCTGGCTACCACTTGTTCGTGCGTTCAAACCCCAAGGTGCATTCGGGTACTATGCAGGATGGAATATGGTCGGTTTCCTACTGGTCCTCTTCTTCCTTCCCGAAACAAAGGGCAGAACTTTGGAAGAACTGGATCGTGTCTTCGAAGTTCCTACACATGTTCACGCCAAATGGGGTCTTGCACAAGTCCCTTACTTCATCAAGCGCTATATTTTCCGTCAAAATGTAGAGGCACCAGTTTTGCTCGACTTGTCTGATATCCCTCACCACCCCGACAGTCACGATACAGATTACAAGGAACCTACCGAAAAGGTCTAGATATAATCTATATTAGGCAATGCTCTTAGTTATTTCTTTTTTTTTCCTTTTTCCTTTTTGATGATATCACGAAGTTCGAAAGGTTATGGGTGAAACTATTAGTTAAGGCGAACTTTACTTTCTTTGTACTTTTTTTCCCTTCAACTTTCTATACTTTGTTTATTAAAGTGAAATGAGTATGGACGGACTCTACCTTAAACCTTAGAAAGCTTTCCTATTATCCAACTCCCGAGTGATCCTATGTGACTTCCCGTCAACATTACAATTTAATACTCTACAATCCTGCATCTGAAACCTATCGGTCTAGGACAATCACATCTCCCAGGTAAATCTTATAAGGCTGTCGGTGAAACCCCCCAAGTTCAGTAGGTGGTGACCAACTGTTGTCTCACCGCTCATCAAACGATTCCGGGTATCAAACGACCGTTACTTATGCATTCCGCCGATAGCATGAACATTCTCCTAAAGTAGACAAATTCCCGAATCCCGGGTGGTGAAAATTTGATAATTGAGCCTATTGCCACGTGTTTTATATTCACAAGCTAGTTAATTCTGAGGTTCGTCATTCGGGTTATATGGTAAATAAGGTAGGTACATGTAGGTGGTTTAGAAAATTAAAAAAAAGGTTACTTTCCATGTGGGGGTGAGATTTAGGAGGGAAGGTGGTACGAAGAATAGAAACTTGGGGGGGTTGGGGGTATGCGTGATTGACTACTATATGGTATTCCTATTATGGGTGGATTTGTGAGAGACTTATATAAAAGTATTTAATTCTTTTTTTTTTTAGTAATTTTACGCCCTTACCGAAAAGGGAAACTACTAATTGATAGATGAGGGGCTATTAGATAAGTGTGCAGAATCACCTAGAATCACTCGTAAACCTTTAGAGCAGGTAAATCTACATATATGGCTCTTATAAAACACTAGTGCCTTTCAATAGTGCCTTCAGACCTATAGGAGTAGAATCACTATAGACCAATCTTCTCCAGAGTAAAAAAGGGGGGGAAATACCCCCCCAGGCTCACACACAGCAGCAAAAGTAGTCCTTCATATACCAGCATTAACACCCCCGAGACCTAACACCCATCTCTAAACCAATCAAGCCACCACAAACCCCGCTGAAAATAACATCAATCTAACACCGAAATCTCCATCTCCTCCTTCAGCCCCCTTCGAATCCCAATGCTCCAACCTTCTCTCCTGCCCACTCCTTTCCCCCACCATCCCCACTGTCTCCACCGCAAACCTAAACCTCGCAACCATACCCTCCCCCAAAACCGTATATCCCCTCCCAATACCCAACCTCCCCTTCTCCCCCTCCCCCTTGATCCCAAACGGCAAACACAGCCATAGTCCTCCAGACCCCTCCACAAACAACTCAAGCCCACAAAACCTCCTCAGAAACTGTCCTGTCGTAAGCTTCCCCTTACTGTCTCCCGCATCCCATATATCCTTCTCAGAGACAAAGAGTTTATTAATCCCGATCTCAAGTTCTCGTTGGAACTTACTCCGGCATTTACAGATTGACCTGCGGAGCTCTTCTTCCCGAGAGGTGGGCGTAGGGTGTTGACAACGCTCACATGGGGATTGGGCTTCTAGCCTCTGAGCCCATTTCGTGAATGTTTCGTGTCGGTAAGAGGTGATGAGATACCGTTCGATTAGGCTCATGATGGAGGGGTTTAGGCGGGAGATAGGAGGTAGGAGTGTGGATGCTGAGTAGCCGTATTGGTGGCAGAGACGGAATGAGTGCAGAGCAGGGAGGAGGAAGCTGTATGTGTGGAGGGAGAGAAAGAGGGGTATTTGGGAGACGGGGCGGGCCCAGAGGAGGTGTGGAGTAGAGCCTAGAGACATCTTCTTTCTTGGGTGTGAGAGGTGGGGGGGGGGGGGAGGGTGAGTGTGTTGATGTGATGTTAACGATCGTGGGTCTGCTAGTCTGTTTTCTTGTGGTAAGTAATACCGATAGCCTTTACTAGCCTTCACCTAAGATAGTCTTTTTACTTTACTAGATAATAAAATCCTATGAGAGATAATTTAAATACCACTCTATCAAACCTCTAAACACCTGAAATCACTCGATGTAGTAGTCGGAGTGCATTGACTAACAAAGCTAGAGCGCCTTGGCATAGAGTGTGGAGAGTGTTAACAAAAAGCAATAATCGAAACAACAATTCCTAATGTCCAATCCAACACCAAGCTTACAATATCCAAATATCGTCAGTATCAAAATACTACTAATATCAAAATCTCTGCTCTCCAACCACCAAATACCCCTCACTCACGCCCCCTACCCTCACCTCACCCATCCTACAAACACAAACTCTATCCAAAACCATCTCATCCGCAAATACCACATCCCTATACTTATCAACAACATCAGCCGCATCAAACATCTCCTTTCCTCCACCTCTTCTACCACCTTTGGAATAAACAGTATTAACAACTGTTGCATGTAACTTCAACTCCCTCGTCTCCTCCAAAACCAGGCCCTCCCTCTCAAAGCTCCTCCGAACCCCCTCTGCGAACGCCCGTAATCGATCAGTTGTGTCTACCGGTACGGCATACAACACACTTGCCCTCTTCCGGTCCCCCATTGCTTCTAGCCCTTGCAGGGAAACCTTTAATGGCGGCGCCTGTATACGCACACCAGTCCCTTCTGGAAGTGGTGGTGTTATATCCTGGAGTAATTGGTTAAAGTTGACACCCTTCTCGACAAAGTCTACCGCCCGCTGGATATCCGCGGGTGTGGTGAGAGACATGACACCGAGAGTTAGATGCATAGTTATGGCTGGGCGCACAGCAGAAGCGGAAACCAGCTCCTCATTGGTGACAAGATCGGTGGTGAGGAGATCGAGAGAGGTTGTGAGTTGCGAGAGTGAGAGGGAGCTGTGAAGGGGAATAGAGACAAAGTGGGTTAGTGGTGGTTTCTTGTTTTTGTCCTGAGGAAACTGTCGTGCTGACGATGATGCCATTTCCGATAGTATCTGTACCCGATATTGATACTGTGACGAGAACAGAACATGTCCTGCTTCTGACTTAGCCGTGACGTTAGATTAATATATGCGAGCTGAGCCTCATCCGGCGTATCCCGCCAGGAAAACCGGGAAAAAGGAAATGGAAATTATTTCCCGACGAGCGGAGTAGGATGACGACCTGAGCACCCAGAATAAATCAACCACGCCAAAAAATGGAAATCAGTCTTATTCTCGCCAAAGACGCCTTTCTATTTCATCTTCACCTCTGAAAAAATCGAATAAATCGAATACACAAAATCTTTACAAGAAAAAAAAAACCAATGCTTATTACAGAGAACCGCGTACCGCACAGTATACCAAAGGATCAGTGCTATCTATATGTATAAATGAACTAGACCCGTGGACACCATTGAAACAAAGAAAGAGTAGAGAGGGGTTCTATGTAGTGAATTTAAAGAAACAGGGGAGGTTATGAGAGAGAGAAAGAGTCTATTTGGTAGCGTTACGCAAGTGGCTATAGATTCATAATCAGTAAATTATTCGTAATATGGCGAAGAGTATAACATACGTAATCAAGTCGTTCCTGTCCTTATCCTTCTTCAAACCACCGAAAGCCATCTTGGTTCCGGGAATGTACTTCTTGGGGTTCTCGAGGTACTCAAACTACATACAATAGATCTCTGTTAGCAAATTACCCCCACCTCCATTCCCGGATAACCAAAACTTACCAAAGTAGCCTCGTTCCAGACAACACCCTTCTCCTTGTTGGCATCGGTATACTGGAAGCCTTCAACCTGTCCAGACTTGCGTCCGAAAAGACCATGGAGGTTCGGTCCAATCTTGTTGGCACCGCCGGCCTCGAGAGTGTGGCACTGGGCACAACGGGTCTTGAACAAGTTTGCACCCTTAGAATCGCTACCTAATGAATTTTTTAGCGATGAGTTCAAAACCAATCTTCTAGGTACAGTTTTTCGTCTTTCTTATTTCCGTGCCAATTCCACTGCACCCAGCACCCCAAAATCGATCGAGCTTGGGATTTTCGCTAGACTGCTGCAGCAGCAAACCGATGACGGCACCATTGGAAAAAGAAAAGAAAACAGTAACCAAAAAGAACGGAATCAATCAGTGAATAAACAAACCTTCTGAGAAACCCATTGTATCTAGAGCTGTTTAATGAAGAAGAGAGTTTGTATTGTGTATTGGTAATAGCAAGTCGGGTAAGGAGTGAGATGAAGGATCAGAAGATGAGAACGGGCACAAGAACGAGGTTAAAAGGCAGCTCGGGGGGAAGCGGCCACGGCGACGAAAAGAAATTTTTTTTTTTTGCATTTGAGCTCGACAAACAAGGAATTAGGGTAGTGGTGGCGGCGAGGTAAGTGTCCAGCCACGACCTGTCAGCCAATGGCAACAAAAGTATTGGTGAGACGGCCCTTTCCGGAATCGCCCGGAAACGTTGGCCCGCGGTGTGATGAGATGTACAAAAGGGCACTGCGGGAATTTCTTGATGGGCTGGCAAGAACTGACTTGGAACACGAGGGATGATGTCTTACTTACATATCAAGTGCGCCCATTCATTCATTGCCAGTTCCTAAAATATCGATGACGGTTAATTACCGGGCAGACAGATAGAGGCTGAAATATCCAGGAACGAAATCGGAAAAGTGGTGGTGTTACCGACGTAGGGCCGAGCCGCAATGGAGCTATATAGGCGCTCTGAGCAAAATAAATAATTACTCAACATAAACTCATATTTTCTTTTCTAACAAAAAGGATCATCAGGAGTTCTCCTATGCCCAAGACCATGAGTTTTCGTAAACGCGTGATCACGTGGCGAGGAAATCTTAGGTATTTTGAAGGGCAGTAAATACTTCCTACCAATAAGTATATTGTATGTCCTACCCAGAAATAGAGCCTCCTAAGCCGCCTGCTAGTAGTGAAGGATCATCTCTTAAAATTATTTACTTAGTATATTTAATAGTTGCAGAAGTACTAGAATATAAGTACCTAAATATCCGTAGTTGGTATTGCCTACCCACCCACCACTTGGTAGAGGTACTAAAAAGGGTACCATAAGATATCATAAGACTAGGGCGTATTGAGGCCTTCATTTTGGGGGTTACTTCACTCGCTCATGTGGGATTAGTCACCTAGGGATCACGTGTGTGCTACTAAAGAGACAGCGAATTTTATAAGACCTACAGTACGAAAAGAGGAGATGGATTGGACACACTGCAGAAATCTCATAGCATTAGTATAGAATACGAGGGTGTTATAGAATTCTTTTCTGAATCCCAGTTCAATACGGTATTTCCCCTCCAACCCTACAGTAATTTCACCCCGCTCCCCCGTACTGTGCTCTTTCATAAACCACAAATATAATTAAGACTAGTTTCTTTTACTCTTGAATGAACACTTCCTTCGGGGGGATACGTTAGAATACTAACCCCGCCATCTGCCTCTCTAAAGAAATCACTCAGCCTCTGCACACTTCATACGAAACCTCTCCACATACTCCCTCAATCCTTCCAAGTCCACCCACCTCCTACCACCCATAAATCCCCTCAATTAAGGTTATTAAAACCCAAAAACCACATTAATCCTCTATAATTCATACTCTAAAAGCAACCCCATCATTCTCTCATTCCAAAACAGCCGCAACCATTATCCCTAGCCCCACGCTCAAGCACCAAAGCCTCCGGTATTTCCATATACCCTTCCATCTTTGCAAAACATAGTGTGGTACAGCCAGATCTGTTCGCTAAGTTTATTTCTATCCCATGCTTAAGCAACATGCGGACAACAGCTATATTGCCATAATGCGAGACGTGAAGCGGCTGTCTGGGGTTATGTGGGCCAAATTACCCCAAAAACGTTTCCTAGAGTATATATGGGTTGATCTCCGGCTCTCGGCAGGCCATCTATCAAAAAAAAAACCCCCCCCGAAGTTTGATTTCAATGTCTGTACCGTGTTCAAGCGGTAACTCGGCGATCTGGGGATGGCCGTATCGGGCTACAAAGTGGAGTGTGCTATTAGACTCACAACCTAGTGGGTTTAGGGAGATTTGGTATGTCCCTAGGAGCACCTTTGCAAGTGACAGATTGCCAGTTTACGCAATTTATGCGCATCACTTGCAACGGCAGCTGGGAGAAGCCGAGAAGGGTGGAGAGATGCAAAGTTGCGGTTAGTGAGGATGAGAGAGTACAAGTCCCTCCATTCCAGGTACTCCCCGATCAGAAGCAAAAGCTCATTAGGGAGAGCTGTCAGTACCATTCACGCAGCAGGAACAGCTGCCGCCAATTCACCGTGAAGAAGCTCAATATCTTGAATGGAGTTATATCCTCAGGGCTAGGGTTTGTTTCACGTGACCTACGACATCATCTCAAAGCTGACACCTTCAACTTCCTCTCCACCCCAGCTTCCCCAACCAACAACCCGCCAGCAAAGATGTCGCCCTTCCTAACGAATCTCCTTATGTTCTCACCGCTGCTTGCACTGGCAGCCTTAATCCTTTACATCCTCGACCGCGCCGACACTCTACGACAAGGCTCTGGCTTACTACCGCCTGAGCCTATAGAACCTGTAGGATCACCATTTATAGAGGAAACACCAAACGAAGATGAAGAAAAGGATGATTCACTCGCCTCCGAGGGAGATGAAGAACCTGATCTAGAACTCGACCCACAATTCGACCCACAATTCGAAGCAGGCGAAGAAGCGCCAGCACAACCCATAGAAGACAACAACGCCCTCCCAATACCTCACCCCCAACCCGGTGCTATCGAACCCCCCACTGTCAATCCTCGTACTCGTAACGTAGGTGCCAAGAAAGCCCGTTCCCTCGCCCGTCGTGACCAACGCCGCGCCTATCATGAGTTCCTCCATTCGCAGCAATCTGAGCGCGCCCGTGCGGCAGCACTAGTCGCCGATGAGGAGGAGGAGCGTGTCTTTGAAGAGAAACGCCGCCGCGCATTGGCTGAGGAGGAGATCTCTTTGAAGCGTGAGAAGGAGCGGCTTGCGCGGCTTGAGGCGGAACGGAAAGTTGAGGAGGAGAGAAAGAGGGATGTGGAGAAGCTTCGTAATGTTGTAAAAACGCACAAAGGCGGGAAAAAATCATGGAGGATTGAGGAGCTTGCGAAGGGAGTGGGAAGAGAGGAGGCGTGGGTGAGGAATGTGTTGAAGGTGGAGGGATTAGTAGGGTGGAGGGATGAGGCGTGGAGAATGATCACGGGGGAGGGATGGTATGTTGTTGTTGGGGAGAAGGAGCTAAGTATGTTGTATGGTAAACTAGAAGAGAGGGGGAAGATGGAATGGGGGGAGATGGCGAAATTTCTGGAGGAAGCGGTAGCTTGATTGAGTTTTGGATTGTCTATATTTGCTATTTTTCGGCGTTTGGCACTGGGACAAAAGGATTCATAGAGGTCTAAAAATCGTATTTTCCACAATAAAAGGAATAATTTGAAGAAGCTATCAGACAGTAATTACTCACCCAAACTCACGAAAACATATAAGAACTATCCTCCTCCTCCAAATTAACAACTCCACTTTATAAAACCCCCCATTCCATAAAACCAAAAATAAATAACTTTCTTCCAATAACTAATCCATATAAAATATACCTACATAACCACACCAACCCATGAAAACACTCCAATCACCTACACACCAGTATAACAAACTACTTATAAAGTAGATATTCAATCATTAACCCCCAAACCATAGCAACAAGCCACACACACCCTTAGATATAAAAAAAGAAATACTTATGACTAGACTTAAACCTGGGACCTTCCATCTGAGCAATGTAACAGTTGTTCATGTGGATGTGTTTATACTTAATCATGTGATATCACTCGATTTCGTGAGATACTTAGGTAGGGGATTTTACATGTGATTTAGTGCTTTTCTTATGTTGATGGGGGTATGCGTTATGTTCGATCGAACCCCGAATCTAGAACGCATTTGGTTGTCCTATATCCTGTGGTATGCTATCTCAATCACTTGTGCACTTCTAAAAATATTCACACGGGTATAATATCACCGAATAATTAGAGCTTCCCATTAGGCGAGCTAATTGGTTAATCTTGTCCAGCCCAAATCTACACACAATAAAGGCAAGAAAAGAAAAAGTTATCTCATAGGAGAAAAAAAAAAGATATCCGACACCGACGAGATTCGAACTCGCGCGCCCGAAGGCATCCGCTTACACTTTCCGGAGAATAGCAGGCGAACGTGTTAACCACTCCACCACAGTGTCTTGAATACTTGACTCGCGTAAAAATTACTTTAATTTCAAATTAATAATTGATTAGTCTTATATTAAACCTAATACATCATGCTTGGTCACTCGCCTGTAGACACCAACCCAAACACCCTGATTAGTTAAATATTTCCCTCTTGTTCGACATAAAACATACCAAGAGTCAAAACAGGACCTGAAGTCATCTATAGGAAGAGCCGCAGGTAGTACTTAATTAAGACAGTCTATTCTAGGGGCTCACGGGAGATCAATAAATCTGATGATACAGCTACTTAACGCTCCGAGGGCAATTAATCTTGATATCTACAGCACCTATGGTTTTCCCTATCAACTGTATTTAAGTGGATGGCGAGTAATAGTTATCTTTGGGTAGTGTCCAATGTTTTAAAACGCGCAATAGTGTCTTGAAACAAAAAAGGGGGTCGGTCTTTGTGATTGGGGAGGAGGAGGACATAGCTATCCACAACAATTCTCTCGCTGATTCAAGAACGCATATTTACCCCCTATATGGGACATACTGAAACGCCCGAGGTCTAACTAACCCTTGCACACACACACACACACACACACACGAAAATTTCCAACATTCCTGAGGCTCTGCGCAATACACGTGAGCTTTCTTTCCCCCCAATCTTCAATCTTCTTCTGCAGGCGAGAGAGAGAGAGAGAAGTTCTGCAGCCCACAATTCAGGCAATCCCCGAGGGCTCGGTAACGTTCAGCTTTTGCAAGACATTCATGAACCGAGATAACCGCTCCCCAACAAAGATGCAGTGGCTGGTTTGAAAGTTCTCTTCGATCGAGAGTTGTCCTCGTGATCGGTGTTAGTCACAAGGGGTGGAGGGCAAGGAGTAATATGTATGCACAGAAGAAAAAAGAAAAGAGAGACCAAAAAGAAAAACGCTCATCGTGAGACTTTTGATGGTGTAGTGGTAGAGTAAACACGGCGACGAAAACGGGGGGGGGAGGGGAGACAGAGGATCGCAAGAGGATCTTATTCCAACAACCCGATATATCCATTTATTTCACTTTCCTGGTAAACTAAACAACCACTAATTAGAGAAACACCAAAAAAAAACATCGAGACATTTCCCACACACTTCTTCACACACACATATACCAAATTATATAACCCTCAATCCCAACCTAGAAATCATCAACTATACTCACCAAAAGTTGTAAAGTCTTCTTTCCCGCGCGCATGCCCTCCCTCCACCTTTTTCACACATAAAAAGAAAAAAAACAGCCGGCATATCGATCAAGCAACAATAACGCCACCGCTTACCACAATCCCGGAACCACCTCCCCCTTCTTCAAATTCTTTCCCCGCAAAAAGCTAAAACCGCCCCGTAACCCCACTCCCCCCCCTTCTACCCTGCATTACCTATTATTCTACCTTTATGTAGCCATTCACGTGGTACATGTATACTTTTACTTTTACTGTCATAACTCGCTCATCGACGATCAATCCTCATCTTCATACCGAACCTCGGACGGGTCGGCCGTATCTCACAAGATTTAAGATTAAAGAAAAACCACCCTCACCCCCCCCCCCCCAATCGCATAACACCTGATCACTGGTAGGGTATGTACATGTAAAATTTTATATTTTATATTTGCTTATAGAATGCAAGGTGCAATCCCCCCCCCCTCTCTATACTCTAGTCGCGCGTAAAAAATAAATAAAAAAACCAACAGTGTGACATATGTAGCTAACTAGCTACATATTCTCTTTATGGTATCCCTATCCAAAGTTGTGCTCTAGGAGTAAATGTACATAGGGCGCTTGTACATTAGAGCCACTACACGTCCCAAACCCAACGGAGAATTCCATATCAAAAAGGTAAGTAAAAAAACTAAACTAGTTCATCCCATCACATCCCCCCCCCCTCCCCACCAAACCACCAAACAGACCATCATCAGTATTGTTACTGGTAGTCAACTCCCGAATAACCAAGGGGTAATGAAAATTCTAAACAAGGTCAATTTCGCAATAAAAAAAACAAAAAACCAACACCTGACATCGTGATGTGCGTACCTTCCCCACCTCCCCATTTGCCGAATTGTGCACTTCCCGTTATTCTGTACTACAAGCGAGCCGAACCGAATGATACCCCAGGTTTTTTTTTGTTTTTTTGTTTTTTAAACTTGGACTTTGACGGATTTTTTCCCCGCTGTCTACTGAACAAGCATTCAAAATCAAACCTAGATATAAAACGCGAGATTAAATATTATTACTTATCATGGTCTGAACTGGTCAATGACGTACGATGCTGGTGACGGGTTTTGATTTTTATACCCAACCTTGGGTAAACTATGGTATTTAGGGAGAAGGATATAATAATGAAGGTAGAGTAGGTAGGTAGATAGGTAGATAGCTAGAAATTCACACACACACGCACACAACAAAAGAGAAAAAACCACAGTAAATAAGAGGAGACTCCAAAGCACTAGACTGAATGACCGCTGTGACAACAGCTACTATCGAACATTTTGACAAAAGGAAAGAGGGAAGAGTAAAAAAAAAAAAACCAAATCAGCCAGCAAAATAAAGGAAAAGTATAGGTACTAAGCGCTCAAAGTTATAGAAGAGAAGAGCTAGAAAAATAATAATAAGTAGGTAAATGCGAAGGTGACCAATGAAAACCGACTCGATGATGCATCCAACAAAAAAAAGAAAACCCCACCAGCAGAACGGAAACCAAGACAAAATACACAAGAAGATTAACAAAAAAAAAACTAACTCCTTATGCCCAGCAATTTCTTTTCAGCAATATTTTTCACCGCTTTTGGTTGAAATAACGAAGAAACCTGATGCCAATTTGCAGTCAAAAAAATAATCAGTTAAAACAAAGGGAAATATCAAAAGCGTTTTGCTACACGTAGATCTAGCTCATCTTACTGTCTCGCAGCGATGGCTGCCGTATATGCACCCCATCCATCACCTTCGCTAGGTGGTGTGGGCCATTTAGGTTGTAAATCCTCCTCTTTTCTGCCTCTTCGAGCTAAAACATCAACTGCCTTTGAATAGCTGTTGGCCCTGTTTCCTACTTGCGGGCTTGGTGTTGGATATCCATTAGGGGCATGGGCTCCGCTAGATACTCGTATATCTCGAGCAGATGTCCGCCTAGGTGTTTCGTTGTTTTCTGTTCGATACCCCCCAGAGGCCGCAGCAAGTACCTCATCGACAAGCTCGTCGTTTTCGTCCGGTGTTTCATATCGTTGCCTTGCGTTCCGTACACTTCGTCGTGTCCTTGAGCTGATTGGTGGTACCACAACTCCACTGCTCGGTACAGCCTCCCCGCGCGATCCACCAGGGGTAGGTGGGAAGCTAGAATTTCGTCGGATAGAACCGTTCCCGTTGGCTTTGTTCCCAGAATACGTAGAACTGTTTGAGTCGTCCAATACACCATCAACATCCCTAATAGCCCTATCAAATCCACTCGTGTCACTAGGGCTCTCCACCAACATGCTACTCCTATTACTCCCACTTCCTGCATTGCCGCCCCAAGCAATGCCACATCCAATTCCGGCCTCGAGGTCTTCATCGCCGGGACTTCCAGGAAGTCCACCATTTTTGCCAGATAGTCTCCGTGCTCGCTTTCTGAGGTGAGAAAAAAAACTCTCTTTCTGCGCGCCTGCAGAGGGTGGGCTTGCCAAACCTCCATTTGCGTTGCCATTCAGTCTTTCAGCTGCCATTGCAACATGCACACTTGAATAACCATTACCATTCTGTGAATTCGTTGAAGCTACAGATAACTGTCGTCCAAGCTTCTTCACAGTCTTTTCCTCCATTCTCCTCCTTTCCTTCTCCATCGATGGTGACTGGTTCTCCCTTCGCGCCCTAGCAGCTTCCACTGAGACGGTGTCACTCAAAGGGGATACTGGCCGGATAGTAGGTAGTATCATCATTGGAGCTGCACTGTTTGATGCACCGGATGGAGCCTTTTGCGCATGCCATGTGCTCCTTTTCTCTGACTTTGCCTTGAACTCACGGTCGACTGTGGTTGTAGGTGGCGGGGAAATAACACCATCTCCTCTTACAGTACCAATGAATGATTTTCGGAACCATGAGTTTTTCTTTTCAAGTGTGGGCTGCACGTCCGCAATTGAGTCCCTTGATTGTTTCGATCCAAGATCAGACTGCTTACGAAGCATCCTTGACGGTGTGCTTGAACGTGGTAGTAGAGGATCAACTGCATCTTTAAAGTACTCATGTTGTAGAGCTTGGATAGATGTTGGTCGGTTCCGGGGATCCCACATTAAGCATTGAGTAACAAATGTTGCCAGTGACGTAGGCCATGTAGGGGTTTGTAAGATACTCTCCATTGATTGTGGCGACATCTATTTATAGTGAGTATTCTATCCATACTAATAATTGAAGTAAGGGGGTATAAATATGCAATGTAGACAGGTGAGAGCAAATCCCAACGGTCTCCGTGCGTATAAAATGTAAACGCACCTTTGGAAAGCTGAACCCTAGTCTTCCCGCTAGCTTTGCACCTTCTTTCCATTCTCCGCCACCCATCTTCTTTCCATTCCGTCCCACCCATTGACCTGGAGATCCCATCACCTCGCATACTCTCCAAACTTGGTCAACCTCATTACCACCTGGGAATAGAGGTTTCAAAGTTGCTACCTCTACCGCCATTGCGCCAACTGCCCAGATGTCTACCGGCGCACTGTACTCGCCAGCTCGCAATAGCACTTCGGGTGCTCGGTACCATCTTGTCGATACATATGTTGTGTACGGTAGTTTTGATGATGTTTCACGGGCAAGTCCAAAATCGGCAATTTTCACGGTATATGCTGGGGGTGTCGCTGGTGGTGTCACGAGATTCGAGTAGCGACGGAAGGATCCTGATGAATCGTGGGGGTTCTGGGCTGACGTTGAGACTAGGATATTCTCTGGTTTAATATCTCGATGAAAGAAACCATGCGCATGGATGTGTTCAAGTCCTGATAGAATTTGAAATCTGTTCATCGGTCAATACAAAACCCTAGAAGCTCTTTTATACGGTAAACCTACAGCACACTTTTCACTACACTCCCTTCAAGTAGCTTGCCCTCTCGTGCTTTCATCAGCTGATAGAGATTCCCATCCATGTACTCCATGCAGATATGTAGCCGCTTTGTGTGAGGATCCAAGAAGATATCCAGTGCAGGTACTAAATGCTGGTGTGCTGGTAACTGTCGTAGAAAGATAACTTCTCGAAGCTCCAAGCAAGGTGCGAAAGAATCAAAGGTCTTTTTCATCGTTTTGATAGCCACCTGTATAGAAATGAGCAAGCCATACTCGGGTAACATCTAATCAGATTACATACCACACTCCCTCGCCTTGCAACTCCAGCTCCAGCCGACCGCACCTTGGCAAGTACGACACTACCGAAACTTCCATCACCAATATCCTTGATGATCTCGAATCGATCTGTCAGTGCCATGTTTGATGTTGAGGCTCCGCTGACCATTGTGATTGATTAGGTATGATTCCACCGCAGTAAATCGATGTATCTAGGGGAAAGTTAGCATAGGTACAAGTAAAAGTGTGCGCTAGGGAAATATATATACCTAAAGAAAATAGGAGGTACTTCACTCCCAATAATTAGGTTCCACAAGTATACAGCTCCGTCAAATATCCGAATTTGCCCGCTAAACTACGAAACAATAAAAAAAAAACAATAAAACCCCAGATAAAACTCGCGCCGATACGGAAAAAACAAAAACAAATGCCACTCGACTAGAAATTAGGATGCCAACTTTGGACGATCTGTGTGGAGATATGATGAATTTGTCTCCGAAATATTGTTATAGGTTCGTTATGTTGCTTGGTTGAAAGTTGAAACGAATGCTATTTGTCCTAGTAGAAGGATGATGTGTTTTGTTGACAGCGACTCAGACTCGGCACCGTCCCAAGGACCTGTTAATGCTTCCTTATGTCGGAGGACGGTAGTAGTAGTAGAGCTGGAAATAGGTTACAGGGGCCAGCTTTGACGACGTTGCAGACGAAGGACTAAGATGGCAGAAGACGACGTGAAGGGAGAGCGGGGAGAGAAAGGCAGGAATAGGAACAGAAGCAGAAGGGGGTGGGAAAGTGCGATGAACCAATGAAAACCAGTAGGGCCAATAGGGGGGGCTTTCTGACTGGGATTGGGTGGAACCGAACAGCTGGATAGGACTCGAGTGGCTGAGAAAGAAGTGAGAGAAAGAGAGAAAGAGAGAACAGGAAACAGGCAACAGGCAACAGAGAGAGAGCGTGGGGTGGTGGAGGTGAGCGAGTGGGTGGGGAGATTTTGCTGCGAGAAGGGAGTGAATGCGAGTGAGCGTGTGCACGGTAGGTGCGTTGGTGGTTGCGCCTGTCTCGTGGGATTGTGCTGATGGTGTTGCAGTGTTGCAGGATGGCGGGTCGAAAGGCCTGAGAACTGGACAAGACCCAAGAAGGATAATCCGTTATGAACCCCTGCGTCCCGTTTTCTTTTGCAACTACTGCCCTCTGGCTGTATGATGCGTGTTTACAGTGTCCCGATTGTTTTGAGTCCTTTTTTTATATTTCTATTTCAGCCTCTCTTGGTTCCTTTGGAGGGCGAATTATACGGAGTAGCAGTAATAGTAGCAGTAGATCTAAATTAATGTGGCAATAGTTTTTTTTGCCTGCGTCCCCTATGAAGCACAAATTGGAGGCAGAGCTAGACGCAAGACGCAAGAGAGCGAGTGAGAAATAGAAAGTTGGTATTGTCGGCTGCAGCCCGCGCTTCCTTTTGCGATAGGCGAATGAGCGGGAGAGGAGGCAGATGACAGTATGTAATGCCCGGTATCAGGCTGGAATTGGATGGAGAAAAGGAGCGGGATGGCGAGAATATCTGAGAGAAGCGTACGTCTTCGACGAGATGAGCCCCCTCCCCCGAATGTACGTGCGCACAGAACCTTCTGCACCTTGGCCAAATCCCAACCAATATTTACGCGTTTCCTGTATGGCTGTGCGGGTCGCGCGTGGAAATTATCCCGAAATGGGTGATGAGATGGTTCCCCGGGTGATTGAACGTTAGAAAAAGAGAAATAATCAATTCTTAGGATGATTCGACTGTAGAGTGTGCGCAAACCAGATGGCGAGATCTACCGTTGACCGGAGGATTTTGCGGTTGTGGCGGTGGGTATCACTGGATATGTCTCTCTTGGGGTGTGGGCTGAATATCGAACAGCAGGGAGAGGAGATTCATGTAAGTAGGATAGGTACTTTTTTTCTCTACACAGCAGAATGATGCAAACACGAGTAAGAGATGAGAATATGGAGGGGTCAGAAATGAGGCTATCAAAGTGACTGGGATGGGGCGAACCGTTGGGAAAGAGAAGCAGAGGGGCCGATATTCCTATTCTATTCTACAGATGCCCCTCTTGTTTGATTATTTGCTTTCTCTGTATTGATATGTAGGAGGTGCATGTATGTAGTACCTATGGGGGGGTGGATGGATGGATGGATGGTCCTGCTTGATTTTTGTAGGTAGGTCTGGCTTTGTCGTACAGGAGACTATTTCGATGCAGTGGTTTCCCTGAACCCTTCCAAGGTCATAAGTTCTCTATCCTGTTTTCATCATTTTCTCCCTAGGAGGAATTTCATCACTTACAACACTCCTCAGCCAATCCTCCTTAGTTCAGTACAGCGCAGTATGAGCAATAACAGCACCATCAGCAGTAGCAGGGTAGAGTGGCCCCAGATCCAGCCTCTTTTGAGAAGATTGGGTGTGGTGATTTGGGGTTTGTTGTGTTGGCTGGACTCTTGCAGGGGCCAGGGCTATGCGAGTATGCAGCTGTTGGGCTGTCAAAGCCTTTCCTTGTCCGAAGTGCACCAAGGGACTGGCCGTGCCGAAACGGGTTGGCCTGTCGTCGGATAACATCCTTGTGCACTTTGGGCCCAATCCCTTCCAGATGCTTTCCTTCGTTTCTTTTTAGTGAGTGTTACCATAAAGGGGCTAACGGCGGACAGGGAAGAGAGAAAAAATACTGCAATCTCCGCCAATATTATATGAGAGTAGAGAAATAAAGAATATATTCTGCTTCCTCTGTCAGTCTTGTATATATTTACCATCTGATATAGCTTCTTTTCGGCCAGCTGCATGCGCTCACATATTCCATTGTGTGGGTGTTGTTGTCTCTTTGCCGAGAAGACTCCAGTTTGCCTCCTCCATGACCCAGTTCCATCCTCAATGGCGTTCGCGTACCTACGAGGATTCCGAATTAAATTTTTTAGCACCGGTTTTGGTGAGTGCGAACCAGTCCCGTTCCTTCACAGCGCAGGGTCCCCCTCCAGCTTAAGCTTGTACCTCCGTTACAGGCATCCAACCGCTGTTTCTGCTTCTGTTTCTGTAGAATTTTAGGCTCCTGCGGCGAAAGCCAACGCTTCATGTGATGTGACAGGTCATGTTTTAGATGCGTTCGCAGCTTTGCCGTGTTTAGGTGCGACAATATCTTGGCGCGTCAGGTTTATCTCAAAAGAGGAGATCGAGCCAGCGCTCAAGGTTTAGGGTTATTCTGCTCTGATGCTGCTGCCCCACTCCAGCCCAGGTTCATACATGCAGTCTTGGACATCATGAGAAGGAAACCACCCCTTGCCCTGCAGGTATAGGATATACATGTATATACGATGTGTAGAGCATAGATAGGACACATGTATCAAACCTTACAGCCCTCTTGCTGAAACGAGTATTTTCACACACTCAGTCCGTTATCAACCGATTGGACGCAGTTACGCGCATAACTACCTAGTTTTGTCTTGACACGGTTCCTGGGAATCTGATCTGCAAAACGCGAAAACAGTGTGATCACACGAGATACCTTATAGCCATCTGCCGACACATTTGGGCAAACAACCAAGCTTCTGACCACTTTCTAACCGAACGGCGATATCCTTCTCACCCCTCCCCTCCAACAGTGGTCCGTAATGGGTCTCCTCTAGACGCCACTCTTCAGCAGTCTTACTACTTTCTCTTGATACATTCCAACTTCTAACCCTTATCAAGCCAACCGGGATCTCGGGTAGAGCAGGATCTCCCAAATGCCTGTTCTTCATCTTGTTTTCAGGCCTGGCGAGAATGGGTCTGAACCTTGAACCCTTTCATCTGTCCTTAAAAAATGAATGTTTATGAGCACGGCAAAACACCGCCGGATATCTACCGGCCGCGGGGTATGTACATTACATATATGACGGTCGGGTGAGATCCAATAACTCTTAATATGCAATTGCTGAGTCTTTAGAAGTGATATAAGCAATGCATGTTCTGGTGCCAGAGTATCGGTAGCTGACACAATATACTAAGCCCAGAGGGCATCGCCAATGTCATCGCTGTGGGAGTAATGAGTTCCTGAGCCGATTTGGTTTACCCACATAATGCATTCAACGAAATGAGCCACAACGCCTCCCAGATGGGATGAAC
Source organism: Verpa bohemica (assembly GCA_033030345.1). Classification (NCBI taxonomy): domain Eukaryota; kingdom Fungi; phylum Ascomycota; class Pezizomycetes; order Pezizales; family Morchellaceae; genus Verpa; species Verpa bohemica. The sequence goes on from JAUFSE010000003.1 coordinate 3,045,644, forward strand.
AAGAAAGAAAGGACATAACGCGTTGCACCGTAGTCCCAGTGTTTCAGAATCTCCCGGGAAAAGAAAAATGCATGCATGATGCTCAGCTACTTTACGCGATTATGGTTAGTCCATCGTGGCATCTCTCCATACACACCTGGTTCCCGGTAATTAATAATTACCCGGATCGTTTCATAGAAACTTTCTAGGACGTCAAAGTAAGAAGGACACCACTTTGTGAAAATGGCGCCTTTAGAAGGTTGAAGGTTTCGGTACATAACCCAATTCCTATGCTTTCAATCTTGCATGGTTATTTGACAGAGCGCTAGGCCATAGTTCCTACTGAAGACTAGTGTTTCGCGAACAAAGACTCAGTCGACTACTTCCCTCTTAGGATTGTAAAATTCACCTCAATCCCTCATTCGATCTCTAGAAGTGCCCAGGGCCTCGGTTATAGGACCGAAAATATGACGTCGGAGAGTCTCGGTAGCATGTATGAAGCACCTCTATATCCACCAAAGGATGAGAAAAATGGCAGGACTCCAGCAGTGCTCATAGTATTAACTGACAGTACCAGCGCCCCGGGAAAGAGATGAGCATGAAACGTGAATTCTTCAGCTGTTGGGATTGGAAGGATGGCTTGTGCACAGACAAAAAACTTGGTCTCCTGTCTATTTAGAGGTTCGTGTGATTTAGAAAACTCTCCAAAAATTCTCGCTCCCTGCTTGCTGAATGTGATGGGTTCTAACCCGTAATAATAAGAGTTTGATCATCTGTCAGTTCCAATAAGAACTTACAAGCACAGACTTTTCTGGATTCCAATGATTGGTAAAGCCATTGTAAACTTTGATTGCTGTTTCAAGATAGGGATGAAGAGTTCTTGGGGGTCAGGGGTGCGGCTGTGCCCTGCTATTTCATAAATGTCCCTGGTGGCGAATGCCCGCAGCACTTTATTCTAGAAAAAATAAGATCACCAGTGGTCAGACCATTGAAGGATACACCCAGTAACAGAACTGCCTGTATGTTCCCACTCCCACGGTACAAGACACAGAGCACGATGTTACCTCCGTGCGTTGTCACGAGGTAGAAAAACACGCAGACCTACCGACTCCCGAAACTATCTTGGCCCCGGATTCGTAAGCTCAGCTTCCACTGATTTGCGACTGACCTAGAAGAACAATATGGCTTTAGGGTTGCCGGCAAAGCCGGTTGGACGCCCATTCAGTTTTTGAACCACGAAGTTATTTTGTTAGCATAATGGAATCTCAGGGTTTATGCGGAATTTCGGCCCGTATTCTAGATAGCCATGGGTTATTTCTCTCTCCCTAAGCATGTGATCCTTGAGGTTGCTTTTCAGGTTTGGTTATGGGGGGGAGGGGATTTTTGGTTTATTTTGCAAGAAGAAGTATCTATCTGCACGGACAATGGTCTATTTATGGCTGGGTTGTCTTGCTTTGGATCAGTAAATAGCTCTCAGGTATTAGGATAGGTAACTTTGCCCGATAAAGACCCTCATCAAAGCATAAATAACGAGTGATATTGTGTGATTACGCTCTTCTCTCCTTAAGTAGGGGCCCTTTAAAGGATGTGCTTTCCCGCTTGGTCTAGATATGTTTAAGCTTAAGCAAATAGATCAAGTTAAAGCGTCTGGATCAAAATAGATCCCCATGGACCCAAGTCTAAAGGTCTTAGTAGAGGACTCAGCCAACATACTTATCAATACCTATGGCAAGACAAACATAGGGGCCTAGATACGCAATCCAGAGACCTCCTAAACCCCTACGGCTACTGTGTGACATATGGTTAGTCTTGCAATTATACACCTCTCAAAACACGGAACACCTGGAGGACAAAACCATAGGGGGCTATCTTGACATAGCCCACAAAAAGGTATTGTAAGGTAGCTCGATCGCGGAGTCGAACCGCGGTTGCCGGAATTTATTGGTCAAAATCCGGAGTGATAACCTCTACACTAATCCAGCTGTTATATTCCAATAAATAAATTTTTAAGGTTAAACCTCCACTAAAACCTAGACCTACTCTATGGTGCTCACCAAAAGCTGATAGTTTAAAAAGGATACGCACTGCATTCTTGGCATACTCTAGCTCTTTCTAGATTAGTACCATCCTCTTTTAGTTTCTTGTTGTGATTCATGTGGTATCACTCGCAAACTTTTGGAGTTTTGCTAGTATGGCTTTTTTTCCTTCTTTCCTTCTTGCTAATTTGAAACTACATGTAATTGTTTAACTTGGGGGTTGTGAAGCACATACCTCTGACCGTATTACTACATTTATGGAACCTACGTTTTTTATTATTATTACTGTATGATGACCTAATATTTTTGAATAGCAACCTATAGCGTACAACTTACTAACAGGTATAGTTTTTTTTTTTTGTGGGGGAGGGGTAGAAGTAGGATTATTTAGCGCCTCGTCAATGTAGTTGTCGCATAACAGCTAGCAACAACCAGGAAGAACTATAATCGGGTTGCATTTCTATTAATAGATTTCTCCCTGCATACAACAACAAAAAAAAAAAAACCGAGGGAGGGAAACGTGGAACAGAGTTAGATATGTGCTTCGCAAGGTCACAAAAGTGCAAGATATCCTTTTTTTTTAATAGTCCACACACCACACGCATCTGAACCATAAACAACACATTGGTCGGCTTCGGCGGATAACATACATGCGCATACATAGAAAGATCGACTGTTGTGATACCAGAGTAAAAAGCAGGGCCTACATATAACTTGTTTTTTTTCCTCTATCTTTCTTTGTGATCTTGAATTGACATGTCTCTACCCACATATCTACTTCAAGTTTTTTAGAGATGAGGTGGTGGTATCATTATTTCTTAGAGGGAAGGTAATGAACCTTTTAAGCCATATTGGGAAGTGTCTTATGTTAAACTTAATATAGAAAAATGCCTGAGCTATATAGTTCTAGTTACCGAGATATCACTAGGAATAACTAGGGTTAGGGTCATGCCAAGAGCCGAGTTTAGCATATAAGGATAATTTCAAAGCTATAAAGTGCTCATATGGAGATATAGTTGGTTTCGTGGTGTAGCTGGTTATCACACAAGTCTAACACACTTGTGGTCCCCGGTTCGAGCCCGGGCGAAATCATCTTTTGTGTCGGTAGAGTTCTGCACTAGGGGTTGGTTTGGTTGTAAAGTTTTTTGGAGGGTGGAGAGTATTTTGGTGGTGGTGACGATGATGAATTCATAGGGGGAGCACTTTTATAATGAGTTCTGGTAGGATTTCGTTAGTATAGAACACTTGATTTAGGCTGTGGAATTTCGGGTATACGATAATTTGTTGGGACGAAGTCTAAAATACCTTTTCAATTTGACTCTCGTCATAAAAAGTATGGTCATATATATAGGCTTCTTGAAAGGCCAGACTAACTCATCTATCTCCATTGATCTGTATAGATGCCTATTTATTACTTTCAGGAGATAAATATAGACCATAGAAGGCTCGTGGTAAACGGTGTTGTATGTACAGGTGAGTACTCGATGCGATGCTGTTGCTAGATGGTAGGACCTAGTATGAAATAATATCAACCCTTCCGATTACTGTTGTCGCCAATATACGATGCGGTTCTCTCATAAGGCTCACAGGAGGTTGGTTTAGGAGTGATCGAAAATGGTAACTTTGTATTTCCATTTCCAAGATGAGTAAATACAAAAGGTTGGACTCTATTTGCCCACTGAAACAGTTTATCCACGTATTCCACATAAGAGATAAGGGAATAAAAAAATAGGAAGGTTATGGATATCAAAGAGATGTAACCTATACCAGAGTCAGGGGGGCGTTGACGTTTGTGAGGTAGTTAATCTCTTGGGTATCGGGAATATGAATAAGGGGAGGGACAAAAAGGAAAGTGGGGAAATTTGGTGAAATGGAACAAACTACATGAATGAAAGAGCCCCTTAACCATATGGAGAAGAGTACATGAAATTTTGAAAATAATAGGAGATATTTAATAAATGGGAGAGAACAGCCTATCCAATCATTCATGATTTTATAAAAGACTTCTACTTCTTCTTAGGGGGTTTGCCTGCTTTCTGGTCTCGAAGATTGCGGGCATATGCATCCCACTCATTATAATCATTCTGTTGGTCCTCATTATAATCCTCGACTTTACTGCCCCACCGGGTTTCATTTTCTTTGCTCTTGGGAACCTTTTGGATTTTCGCCCACCCTCCCTTAGAAGTCGCTAGTGCTTGGCGGGGCGCTGAATTACCACGGTTCGAAGAGGCTTGTCCACCTCCCCATGGGTTCCCGTAGCTTTTCTTGGGTTGTTGGACGGTTTCCCACTCATCTGCATCGCCATCTGTATTATTGGTGCGGGTATCTGAGTATTGGCTAGACGGAGCAGGATATCCACCTTGGGAGCGTAGTGCAGCAGTGTTATTGGATGATACAGAAGGTCCAAAATTCTGAGAAGATGCAGATGACTCCTCGTATTCTGAGTCAGCCCATCTCTCAGTAGGGCGTGGTGGAGCTCGTAAAGGAGGCTTCCTGCTAGAAACACTGTTGCTGTTGCTGTCCTTGCGATCCCAATCTTCCTATAAATATTTGCATAATTAGTAATAAGAAAATAAGTAGGTATCAGTATAGTTTTAAGCCATACTTCACTATCATTATTTTCTTCACTTTCATCACCACTGTCCGGGGGAGCCATATCAGGCTCAGTCTCTAGATCCCTGTCGACACATTTCTTGCATCTAGCATTGTCTGGATCTTTCCGTTGAGTTTTGGCAAAATCTTCGAGGCCTTTAGTGGCGTCACAAACGCAGCATTTAAGTTCGACGGTTTGACCCGCAGTACAATTAGTGCAGGTAATCTTGATCGACTCTGGGTTACGAGTGTCTGGCCTTGGTTGTCAGTATTGGGGATACTCTTCTAGGTATTATTACGAGAATTCAAACACATGTATTCAAACAGTGCTCGGCCATGTAGAAGTATAAGTACTTACACCCTTTGTTATAAGAACTAAACTTTAGGAGCTGTCGGTTGGAAAATTCGCCCTTAGGCCTCATTTTGTGGCAAACTAGACATTTAATGCTATTAGGTATACCACCCTCCCTAATTGAAATTCAAGAATATACATTAGCAACGGTAATTAAATTTTTGGCCCTGAGGGCTTGTTAAGGATTAGATCCAAACGAAACTTTAGAGCTAGTGAAGAGGAAGAAGCAATATACAATTGCGCATCGACACAAAAGCGGGGTCCACCAGATAAGTGAGGGGAAATATGGGGAAGGAAAAAACAAAAACACAAACCTATTCGAGCCAGAGGTCATTCCTCCTCTCTGGTTTGGGAAGCCCCTTCCAGCAGGAGGTCCCCCTTGTCTGTTCATCCTTGCTTTGTCTAAGACCTTTACGGAGTTTCTATAAAATGATAGTCTTAGCTAAAGCATTATGAGGTCAACCAATAGTAGGATTGGGTTTAGGTACAATTATGATGGGTTTGAGTGAGTTCTGTAGCTTGCAGCTGGCAGCTGGCAGCTGGTGGCGTTGAGGCTCTGAAGGCGAGTTTGCTGAAGATGGTGATGCAATTATTTGACAAAGGCCTAGAGTTTTTGGAGAAAGTGATGGTAAAGAAGAAAGAGAGAGGGAAATCAGTGACAGCGGGATGTTAAGCAGTGAGGTCGCGGGGTGGTGGGCCTGAATGCAGGGTTCTGCGGAGAGACGTGATTGGAGCCATGACATGGCAACGGGCAACCTGATAAACAACCACGTGGTATACAGACTTCTCCCATTCATAAGCTATTCAACCGGTTGAATTACTTTGCTGCGTATGTCTTTGGGGGTATAGTACAAATTGAGTGGTCTTTAATGCCGGCCATAGGCAAACTTAATAATTGAGGAATAAACTCTCAAGATATTATATTTTGGAGACATATTACAAACTTGGAGTTGAAGTTCTGTTTTAGACGTCTCTAGTAATTTAGTAGGATCTTTTTAAAGGGTTCTTAACTAGGGTAGTTTTTGGCTAATACTTATAAGCAGAAGAATACTGCTTTGTCAACGTACTATGTTGGTTCTTTGTTGCTATTTACAAGCTCTAAGATCTAAAATCGTTTAAGTAGTAGTTAAAGGGCATATCCCTATCAGCCCACTGGCATCCATATATTTAATTTTGAGTTTCATAGAGTATATCATTCACTATAGACTCGAAGTAATAGAGAGGAGGGTTGACGAGTAGATTACTGCCTCTACTGCCCCTATATACGGGCCCCTAGGGGACAAGCCTCTTGCATGATCATAGACCCAACCGTGTCTTACCTGTTAAATATTACAAGACTATTCGGGTATTACGAGTGATATTTTATGACGAATAGAAGCTTCTTGGGTCTGAATATATCTATATAGTCCAATCTTATATTAATAATACGATGGCCAAGATTAACTAGAAACCGCCGCTATACTTATCTAGGGGAGGAATACGGTACGAAAAAGCGGGGTTGGAGTTAGCACAACAATGCTACAGCATTAGAAAGAATAGACGAGCCAGGATATCTGATTTTGGTACACACTAAATATTGAGTGCCGAATCTATCACTTTGATAATCACCATGAAGTATTGCAATTGTAAATTTATTAACCATCATGTACAATGTAGAAATAATCATATAAAACATTGAACATTAAAACCAATCCATATAGAAGACATTAACCCGAAATAAAGAGTCTCTAAACGGGACTTAAAAGATATTAAACAAGAATCTTTACAACTGAAACAAAGCACATAACGCAATAACAGTCAAACCAAGGAACATAGGAACTCCCAGGCTAGAACCACCACTAGGACCGGCTATGAGGGCGGTTTCGGCTGCTTCACCGCCCGTTGTGGTAGTTGTAGGATTAGCCGTTGCTCTTGTAGTCGATGACGATGATGTGGTTGAAGTTTCGGTGTCGTCGGGTGTGACGGGTTCAAGGTCAGATTCCGAGCTAGGAGAAGAAGAAGATATCGCATTTACAGTAGTCGATGAACGAAGTACACGTGTGGAAGTCACCACGACTGATGTACGCCGTGTTGTTGAAGCCGGTAAACTTGCACTCCCACTAACCCTTTTGCAGTTCTGTGTTGAAGAACTGCAGGTATACCCCGGAGAACAGCAACCTCCATAACATTCAGAGTACCCAGTATCGCAGGACTTTTGGCAGTAGTCGGCGCCTGTAACACATGTGGTTCCGGTTTTGCAGCACCCGCTGAGATCAGCACATGGGTAATACCCTGCGTCTACGCAAAGCCCAGAGCTACCAGTGCCTGTGATCTCCCTGCAGCCAAATTTGCCAGATGAATCTTTATCGCAGAAAGTGGTTGCCGTTGGGCAACATCCGTCTCCACCATTGACGCTTCTGCAATCTGTGGTTCCTACCTGGCAGTACCCTTCACCTGTACAAGTCTTGCCAGTAGGGCAACACCATTTCTCTGTGCCATTGGATTCGCAGTCGTAGCCGTCGGGGCAGCACCCGCCGGTTGAGCATAGGTGCATATTCGAGGCGGGGCAGGTGTCTGATTGTCGTTTGCTAAGGCTTGGGGTTTGAGCAACCCGGGAAGCAAATTCTGTGAATGCACCGAGACTAGGGTTGTCGCTTTTGGGTGCCATGGCTCCAGCTTTGAGCACTGGCTTTGGGAATGGTGTGTATTCGCCAAGTTCGGCACATACCGATTCCGCAATAGCGAGGAGGCATAGGAGGGATACGTGATATCTCATGTTGGGCAGTTTTGTGAAGAGTTGTGTAGGCGGAAGACCAGTTGAATTCGACACAGTTGGAATATAGAGGAGGGGGAGGGGAAGAGAGAATATATATGTTTGTTCTTAATCCAACTTACGGCTCGGGTAACATAAAGAAAAAGCGAATCCAATGTAACTCGTATCGTGTAAATTGCATTTATCCTTTGTATCACAGCATAGCTTGGTGGTGACACAGTGGGTAGCCGTACCCAGTAGTAAATTATAAGTATGATCTGACTCCATAGGTTCAATTAAGGATTAGAGTCATGATATCCCTGTAGATTGTAAAATTCCCACCCCCATTATGAGCTGTTTAGCACCACTTTATCCCCATTTTGAGATGACCCAAAGAGTGGTAGGGTAGCTAAGGGGCTTGGTTGCTTTTTTTCAAGTTGACGGTATCTCCGTTAGGGTTTATGTATTACCAACACGAAGACCTAGGATGTTGGACTTAAACCATACTGGTGTAAACATTTACCCATTGTAAAATATACTCCGAGCCCACAACCCACGTGTAGTAGTACTGTATATTCAGTGGTCCTCAAACTTCTCGGGTTCTTCTCGGGTTCTTCTAGCTTTACTATTCAAGTAAAAATTTCCCCTACGTTTAGGGGGGCTGGGTAGTATAGTTTGCTTTTCTTGTTTAAGCTTAATTGAAGATCATTTTACAGTATGACTATCCGGTATATAGTATCGGTAACCACTCCACACACCCCTCTGAAGTAGATTATATTTTTTTAATTACATTTATGGTAAGTGTTACAAGGATTCCCTATTGTCGTGCAAAAACCTTTGGTTGCACAACACCCAAATAAATTGCGAGCAGAGCCTCATGCAGCGATCTGCTTCAAGAAACCTAGATTAGGGTCATTGCGAGGGAGGGTATGATCAAAAAAAGGGGGCGCAGCAGATGCAAGAAGAAGTGGTAAATTAGCCGGGGAAGGCTTTCTTTCCGCTAAAGTGAGCCTCGCTTGGCTTTAAGCTCTTTTAATAAGGCTCACTCACTGTACACTGTGTTACATCATAAATAATATTATTGATATATTAAGGGCTTTGGGGATGCAAGGACAAACCCTAATGTTTGCACCTCATGACAACACTGTAGTGTATATATATAACTAAAATTAGGATAGGGTTTCTGCGTGTTTCCAGAGAGTGCCTTCTTGGTTTGCAGATGGAGAACAGATGTTATTGGTTGACCAAGTGCTGGCATTTTCGCTGTCAAAGACTAAGAAAGTGCCGTTTATCGCGCGCATTTCCGCTGCCAAGGGAATAGGCATGGAATCTCAAACTTCCGAACGCATTGTCTATGCCAAGATGGGTTAGTGGACGTTGGGTGTTTTATTTTTTATTTTTCTCGATAAAGTCAGTAGTTTTTTTTTTGTAGGGTGCCTGATAATGCTTTATAATTGTGGATCAACTTGGTACATGCGGTATTCACCGGCCCTTTAGTATCTAGAAATGGATTCCGGGGGTTTATGAGGAAGGTAGGTAGCCCAATAACGTATCACAGTTATTGGGACCGAGAACATCTACATACGCCACCAATGATAGAGAGTGGTCTCAAATGACAAGCTTAAATAGCCTTACTGATATATTGTCACGCGCTTCACGTAATCCATACTGGCACCGTATGTAGCCATTTTCTCGGCGGCTTAGCTTGACGCACAATACGAGCAATAGGGGGGGTATATATATATATATTTACTTGGGAGTGGGATGTGGCAGGTCAGTTAATCGACGGCCTATCATGGTACCTACAGAAACCACACGACGGCTACAATCGCATCTCACATTTAAATACTGGATTTGGTAAAACCCTGGGTACAGCACACATTACCCAATAAAACTTTCAGAGACCTGCCATATATGATTGCGGCGAACCACTGTTATGGAAGGTACGCTCGCCAAAGTCTTGGCTGGCCGGTCGTACCTTCTGACCACAGCATCTTCTCCGTATCCTAAGACAACTATCGGCGTCGATAAGAGGCTTGGCAAGAAGGAATCACCATTTGGAGTCGACATATCAAAGTGCAAATATGCAATATTGCGGGTTTGAACATGCGATCGCGTAGTGTGAACCAGCGACGTTCTTATTTGGGGAGATGATGTGGGCTTACATATAAAAGAGGTTCTCCCAGAGGGGGGGTTGGGTCTTCTCTCTCTTTTTATTATTATCGTATTTGTTACTATCCAGAAGATACCAGCGATGAGATTTGGGAATTCAATTGCTATTGCGGGCACCGCTTTGTTGTCGGTGCCGGGGGTTTGGAGTACTGAATGGGTGACATCAGAGAAGTTACAAGACGATGTGACAGAGGTTGAGTAAGGAGTCTACCCTTCACGCTGCGAGTTTTATTTTATTCTAGATGGTTATTAGCTAATGTGTTTTTTGTACTATAGATTGATGAAAAACCTGAACCGGTTGGATCAAATTGCTCGAAATAACGGTGGGAACCGCGCATTCGGATACCCGGGGTTCGCCGCTTCCAGAGATTACGTCTTTGAGCGAACAAAACGGTTCTCTCGTACGATTGATACCTGGATCCAAGATTTCCCAGCACTATTCAACAATGTTGAATCCATCTCGTTTAAACTTGGGGATGTCGATTACTACGTATACGGCCTGACATACTCCCCTTCCACGACTCCAGAGGGTGTCACTGCACAGTTAGTACTTGGTCCTAGTGGTCCGGAAGGCTGCACTGTTGAGGGGTATGCTGGGTATGATGTCAAGGATAAGATTGTTCTTGTTGAGAGGGGCACTTGTCCCACCGGAGGAACACTTGCTGGGAGAATTCGTCCAGCTGCAGCTGCTGGGGCGTCGAATGTGATCATTTATAACAACGTTCCTACGTTGGTTACTGGTGGTACGCTATCTGCACCAGATCCGGATACACTTGTTAGCAGTGGGTTCATTAACCAGGTTGATGGGTTGGCTCTGAGGGAGAGATTGCTGGCTGGGGAGGTTATTCAGGCGTATTTCCAGCAGACGCAGACGATTGAGACTAGGATTACTCAGAATGTTTTTGCTGAGACGAAGGGTGGAGACCCAAATAATGTCATTATGGTAATTTTCTCTTCCTTTTAGTATTAGAGGTAGGGTTTTGTTATTGGGCTTACATGTTTCTTCATTTTTAGCTAGGCGCCCACTTGGATAGCGTAAAGGCAGGCCCGGGGATTAATGATGATGGTAAGTATTATGCTCTTGGCGTATATGAAGAAATATCTAATAGTTATCCAAAGGTTCTGGCACAAGTTTGATTCTTGAATTACTTACCGGCCTCAAGAAATACGAAGTAAAGAACAAAGTTAGATTCGCCTGGTGGGGCGCCGAAGAGTACTTAATCAATATCTTTGTTTCATATGATTTTGCTAACTGGTGGGTAGAAACGGTCTTGTTGGATCCCGGTACTACACATCGAACTTGAACCAAACCGAGGCCGATAAGCTTCTCCTCTATATGAACTTCGATATGGTATCAAAGGGGTATTTCGGTGTTTTTGATGGTGACGGTAGTACACACGGACTTGCGGGTGCTCCGGGTTCCGAAGTTATCGAGAAGCTCTTTGTGGACCACCTCACGAGTAAGGGGATTACTGTAACCCCAGCCGTGTTTACGGGAGGAAGCGATTATGCAAGTTTCATGGATACACTGGGTAAACCTGTTGGAGGGCTTCACACTGGTAAGTGGAGGGTGTTTTCTCTCTCATTAGACGTGCGGGATAGTGGTCAACTAATCATTTAAATATGCAGGTACTGGCGTGGCTCAAGATCCTTGTTATCACCAAGCCTGCGATACCTATGACAATGCCAACTCAACAGTCCTGACAATAAACGCGAAGGTATTACTTATTTTTTTTATATTTCTCTTTTAGTTACTGACGTGTATTTCATTAGGCCGCTGCGCATGTTCTTGCTACACTCGCGCTGGATGGACATAATTTAATCCCGAAGAACACCACCAGCTTTGCCAAGCGAGATGTTGAGGGAGCATTTGCATGGACTGTTACTGAGGGGGAACGACATGTTGGTTCATGTGGACATGACGTCTAATCTGTGTATTTTTATATTTTTTGTAGGAATCTATCTACTTGAATCTTTCATTTTCTCTCGCATGATCTTAGGGGATGTTGTGGACAGCCGTGTGGTACCGGTAGGTGCAAGAGAAAGGTGATTATCTCTATCTCTCTGGTCCGTGGGCTGTTCTCTGCTGAGATCAAAAAGGGAAGCGATATCTCAGATTCGTAACCCTGACAAGGATAGTGCTGGTCTTTGGAAGTAACACCAACGCTTCAAGTATCCCAAGCATTGGTAGATTCGCTGGACTCCTTAAAACGTCCCCACTGTACATAGAGAAGTTTGGGGTCAAGACTTCACTTCTTTTAATTCAATAAATGTATAGAGAGAATTATGGGATACACGCAGGTTGTGTTGGGAGGGGCTAACTGGAACAAGTTAGGCCATAGCAACTTTATCACAACTTCAGCTGAACTTCCGATCTCCGGTTTCCGGTATTTTTGTTGCTCCCCCTCCCTTCCCTCATTGCGTACTTTCAAGGGCCCTTGATCTTCGTCTACCCAGGGCCCAGATCACCCAAACGCCAGGGGGTCAGATAGACCTTCAACCCCGGGAATGAACTCGTTAAATTCTACATATCATGATTAGCGCGAGAAACAATGAATTTACCGTGATACCGCTATTGGTTACACTCGTATTGGCTGCGCGACAATTTACTAAGAAACCCATGGAGCTGCCGCGTCCTGCACAACGCCCAAATGTCAATACTGTGGCACTCGTACGTATGCTGTTCTAGGGGTACATGGTTGTTGCATAGCGAGCGAGCGAGCGAGCGGGCTGATAGCAAAACTCCATCTTCGTACCATTACTGCTCAACAACTTACTTCACCCTGAGCAAAAGAGATGCCTAACAACATGATGCAGCCACCTTCTGGTGCCTTTTCAGGTTTGAACATTCGCTCTGACTCGCGCTCGGCGCGCGCTCCTACAACGTCCGCTCCAAGTCCTAGGTCTGCTGGGTCATCAGCTTGTGGTGATATCAGTAGTAGGGGTGATCGGTTGATTGTCGGAGTGGATTTTGGGACTACATATAGCGGGTAAGTGATTTGCTTTTATTATATCTAGAAGACGGGTACCGTTATCTGTCTGTGGAACTTTGGATTCGCCCTTTGTGTTGCTTTTTTATTTCTGTTTTACTTCTTCAAATGCATGTACGTAAACGTGCGTTGAGATTGGTATTTCGTAATCTTTGGGGTTGTTGTTGTTTACATTTGGCAGGTAGCAAGGTTTTGTGTGATCTGCGATTTCGTAAGAGCTTGACTAACATTAGCCCAGTGTTGCAGCTGTTTATAGTGGTACTCCCGATGATATAGAAGTGTATATGATCTTTATACTCCCCGGATAGACTGCTTTCTAACACCCTCGCTAGAATCAAGGCCTGGCCCGGCGGGAATGGAATCACCTCAGATAAAGTCCCTACAGTGATATCCTACAGCCATGCACCGCCCTCCCGCTCTGCCTCCGTTAACAGCCATAAGTTATCTCCAAACCCCGCCTCTCGGCTCTCTTTCATATCTTTACCTGAAAAGGCTGCTTCCTCAATCATAACATCATATCGGTGGGGGTTTCAGCCTTCTGCGACAGCTCCACAGCTCCGCTGTCTTAAACTATTCCTAGACCGCCAGCAGAAACTTCCGTCCTATGTCTCCCCGCTAGAGACAACAACTCTGCTCCGTGGCGTTAATAAATCAGTCTTGGATGCTATTAGCGACTATCTCGGCGCACTACGCACTCACACAATAGATACCCTAACCCGCCGATATGGTAGTAGTTTTATGGCCTCAACGCCCATTGAATGGGTGTTGACTGTCCCTGCAGTGTGGAGTGATGGCGCAAAGAATGCAACTAGACGTGCGGCGGAGCGTGCAGGGATGACAACAGGAAACGGGGATTCGGGAGGGATAAGGCTGATTAGTGAGCCTGAGGCAGCAGCGGTATATACAATTCGCGCCATACAACCGAATTCACTGAGTGTGGGGGATAATTTTGTTGTCTGTGATGCTGGTGGTGGAACGGCGGACCTGATATCGTATGAGATCACATCACTTCATCCGTCACTGTTGCTTTCCGAGTCTTCAGTTGGTACTGGAGGACTATGTGGGTCTGCTTTCTTGGATTATTCGTTCGAGGATCATTGTCGGAGGCGACTTGGGGAGGATGTGTATAACGGGCTCAAACCGAAGACACGGCAGATGGGGTTGAAGTACTGGGATGAATACGTGAAGCGGAATTTCAAGTATACTTCAACAGAAGAGGAGGAAGACGAAGACGAAGAGGACGAGATATCTATACCATTCCCGGGATTGCCTGATGATGAAGAAAGCCGTGTTGAAGGTGGATTTATGATTTTGAGGCGAGATGAGGTCAGGGAGATCTTTGAGCCGGTTGTGGGGAAGGTGGTGAAGCTATGTGAAGAGCAAGTTGATATAATCAGAGCAAAAGGGGGGACAGTTAAGGTACGCAATAGCCTTCGATACTTACTCTTCAAGCTTAGGTTAATTATGAGTAGGGCATTGTGTTAGTTGGTGGGTTCGGGCAGAACAACTACCTTTACAACTGCTTAAAAGATCATTTTGACAATCCTGCTCCATCCCCCTACGAGACTCCAGTAGCAGTCGCTCCAATATCAAAGATTGAGGTCATGCAGCCGCTTTACGCATGGACTGCTGTGGTGCGTGGTGCCGTTCTAAGAGGGTTGGAGGGCTCTATGGTGGTAACGAGGAAAGCTCGGTACAACTATGGAACAAGTTATGCGACTCTGTGGGAGGAGAGTAAACATCCAACCGCCGACCGCTACTGGAGCCCCTTCTGGGAGCGGTGGATGATTGATGATCGCATGCAGTGGCGTATATCACCCCTCCCTATTTACTTTCGACTAGTATCTAATTATCATAAAGACATTACTCGCGGCCAGCCGATTTCCGAACGTACTCCGATATGTTTCTACTACACACGAAACTTCAAAGTTGGCCAGCCTTTTATTGTAGAAGACGAACTAATGGTATGCGAATGCGATATCCCGCCACTAGATATGGACGAGAGCGTGCGTCCTCTTTGTACATTAAAGACAGACTTGTCGACAGTGCCGAAGAGCGAGTTTACAAAGATGTCGACTAGTGAGGGTGTGGAGTTTCTGGGCTTGGATTTTGCGTTGGAACTTATTGTTGACTCTGCGAGTTTGATGTTTGAATTGAAGGTTAATGGGGTAAGTCGTATTTATTCACAGATTGGGGGTATGGCACTGACAATATGGTTGATAGATTGCGTATGGGTCTGTTACTGCAACTTTTCACTAAGGGAAAAAAAGATAGGGAAAATGGGTGGTTTTTTTGGGTAATAAAAAGTCTTGGTGTATATTTAATTTGTGGGGCGGTGGTCGTGTAATTCGCTACGTAATTTTTGTTGAATTTTAGTTAATATCAAGGACCTTTTGGTCAATATTTGCAGTAGGAAATTCGTGATATCTCAATAGATAGAGCCGATACGTATAATATTTACGAATTCCCAAAAACACTAATAAAACACGTAATCTTTTTCCATCACTACAAGTAGCTCACATATAGTAATAGTAATATATGACAGCGCCCTGGCTAGATTAGCTTAGTATGTTTCAGAAGAACGCCTCTTCTTCAGAGTTAGTTCCAACCACCCGTGACGTCTGAAGTAAGTGGGGAGAAGAAACATCGAGATAGAATGAGGATCTATATTTCGGAAGACTAAAGCATAGTGTTATAAAATTTATTATTAGTAGATTCAACTACTTAGTCATAGGTATTGATCCCACCCGACTATATAAAGAAGATACTTCCCCCAAGTTGAACTAAACATACATACTGATCAACAAAAGTTTTATATCATCAAGATGAAGTCCCAGTCATTACTTTTTGTTATTTTTAGTTTGGGGGTTGTTTGTTCCATGCCTATTCCAGGGTACTCGGGTCCTCAATTACATACCTTTCAGACAAGTAAATCCGGTATGTCACTCTACCCACCAACTTACCCCCCTCACCCCTACTCGCCCTAAGAGAAGATACAACCAACACATACATAAAACAAGAGGAAGCCAAATTCATTGACCGCTGGAAACAAAACTACGGCGCCCGTCTCCAGAGCGGTGACAGCAACGGTAGTAACGGTATCGCTAGCGTAATCACAGGAACCGCGGATGAGCTGATCAATGGCT
Source organism: Verpa bohemica (assembly GCA_033030345.1). NCBI lineage: Eukaryota > Fungi > Ascomycota > Pezizomycetes > Pezizales > Morchellaceae > Verpa > Verpa bohemica. The sequence continues at coordinate 3,061,642 of JAUFSE010000003.1, forward strand.
TCAGTAAGGGGTATGCTGGTTCTAGTAGTAGTCATAAATCTAGGATACCCAAGCCTGTTACTAGACCAAAATCGGAGTGGGGTATAGATAAGGGTTCTCTAGTGTATAGGCCAAAGATTGTGATGCCGGCGAATACGATGACGGTGTCGGATTTGGCGGGTGAGATTGTGAGGCAGGTTGAGAGGGGGTATGTGAAGGAGAAGAAGGGTATGTTGTTGGGGGGGGTTTTTGAGGGGGGGCATGGGCTGATTTTGGTGTAGGTTGGAATCTTTCGAGTTGGGTTAGGTGTATTTGGAAGGGTTTGAGGGGGATTTTTAAGAAGGATTAGGTGGTTGGGGTGTTGGGTGTTGGGTTATGGAGTTTATAGATGGAGTTTAATTGTGGTATTTTTAATTGTAGGTGGACTTAATTGTTGGCGGACTTAATTGTAGGTGTTTAATTGTAAGTTTTGTATTAGAATTGGATCTCATCGTAACTTCGAGTGATACTTAATGACTCATAGACTCTACCGTTTCATGGAAGGTTGCCTAGTAAATGCCTTGAACAATCACTAACGTAGTCGGAGAGTTAATGCACAGGCAGAGGTATTTAAGCCTGTATTATAATGTCTCGATAAATTTATCCTAAAGCCGAGTAACAGAGCTCTATGTTTAATATACTTCTAAAAACTCTAGTGACTCTACTCATCCTCTGGCATCATACAAACTACTCTCCCACGAACTACACACCTCCCTACCTCCTCCCATTCTCCCATTTCGTCACCCCACTTTTCGATCCCTGGCCACGTCACGCAGCCTACTATACTCCCTTCCTCTTCCTCTCCTGTTATATCGTCCATTGTCTCTGGATCCCAGATTACACCCGCCCCTACCGTCACTATTCGGAAGGTAGCGCGTTGGCACCGCATTTGTGTTGCTATGCGAATGGTGGAGTCGACTATTGAAGTTAAGGACTTCTCCCTAGCGGGCGTTGGCGGCGTGGGGAGTAATGGGGTTGTAAGATTTAGGAGAATAGTGGTTATGCGGGTAGTTAGGTTTGCTAAGGAGTCTGGGGTGGAGAGAAGGTGATTCCGGAGGTTGACATAAGTGGACGAACGCCATGAAGTCAGTGCTGCGGGAGTGGCTGATGTAAATTAGTAAGTGAACATAACTTAAGGGTAAGGTGGTGTTACAAGTTTGCTCAAGGTCTTTTTCCAACTCCCGTAGAACTTTATCTTGCTCCGGCCTTAATCCAAGGAACCACCCACTAAAAACCTCCCTCACTAGAGCCACAGCGACAAGAGATTGCACAACATGTACACGATGCCCTTCCTGTATTAGACTCCCATGCTCTGGCACAGCTTTAACTAGCTCCTCTCGGAGATCCTCATCCAATTTGTCTAGATCTACTCTCCCACCCTTTACCGCACCATTGGTAAGGCACCAATTCATGACATCGTACCCAATCCTCCCCCATGTATCTCTAAACACCTCATCCCCAACCGCTTCCTCTACCCTCGTGTTTGTGCTGATGCTCATCTTCAGTCCGCTCACCACCGCTTCCAGTCTTGCTATCTCCGTATCACGTTTCGCGACTACCGCGTTGGCATTCTGCTTGTGTAATTTGAACTCCTCAGAGATCCGCGCATGGGAAGCGCGGAGGTTGTCGATCTCTAGGTTAGATGCGGTTAAATGCTGTTGGAGCGTATAGATGACGACATTGCGGTGCTCAATATCCTTTTTGAAACCGGCGATATCGCGCTTGTAGAGATCTATGTCTTCGAGCATATGCCGGCGCTGAGCATTTAGTAGTGTGATGTTTGTTTCGGGGTCTATTGTTATTGTGCATGCGCGGGGGGTACGAGTTGACTTTTTGAGAGAGGCTGTGGTAGGCGTTGTAGTGCCCTGGTGAGTAATAGGATTAGATTTGAGAGCGCAGAGAGAGGGTTATAAAGGGAAATATACTTCCTCACGATCAAGGTGGGGTGTACGTGGGCGCTCTTCTGTGTTGGGCTCAACATTTGCTGCCTCTACATATTCTTTCTTCGGTTCAGGGATATCCTCTAAGGCTGAGTCTGCGGTGATTCTTTCTCTTCAGCTTTCTGCGTTACCTTCCTGTATGGTATAAATAACATCTCCGGTTCTGGGGTGTACCAACTCTCATTGTCATCTATTGTTCCGACAGCTTCCGCATCACTCTTTGATTCTGCGCTGGGAGATCGTTTCCTCCGCGTTCTTGACGGCGGGGGTGTGCCTGGGGATGTAGTTGGAGAAGGTAAGGTGTCTGACGAGGTTTCAGTAGACATGGCGGTGGAGGATGTAGCGGGAGGGGAGGGTTGAGGCTGTATGAGCGGGGAGACGTGATAGACAGGGTGCATGGGTCTCGTGTAACGTGGAGGGCGCCTAGAACTGGCCGAGTGACTTTCTGTGAGTGTCATGGTGTATCACTCGAGAGTAGTACTCATAATAACCCCCCTATCACTCGAGAGTAGTATTCATAATAACCTCCTTCTTGTAGTCAATGTAGACACATAATCTACGCCGAGATAGAAGGGGGATAGAGTAGGTGGAAGTACATGTAGGTCTCAGGTAAGTGGGGGTATTTTGTCTTTGTATTAGGATTAGTGATTGAGGATCCGAACAAGCTGCTGTCTAAAGGTCTAAAGGGGATATAATGCAGATAACCCTATATATGCTGTTAGGAAAACAAAGAATAATGCATATGCAACTTCGGTCACTTGTCGTAAAGGGGGTTTCCTATTGTTGGACTCCTTGCATTACAACGTGGGGGATAGTCATCAGTGAGAAAAGATTATCACGGCGAATTCAATGTGTATCAGTGGTGTTTCAAATAGAACTACGAATAAAAACTACAAAAGATATCTTTTTTTAGTGCTCTATATTAAACCTTCAGACGTATAAATTAATTCAATGACATATCTGGTGATCTACCACCTAATTCCTGTCTTCCATCCGTCAACTCTACCGTACTATCAGTCCCAAAAGGTGAACTCTTAAACACCACCAGCCCATGATCATGCCCTTCCCCCGTCTCCAACCGGTCTTCATCTTTCGCCTTAAACTTGATCGACAACGTTTCCAACCCAAACTTCCCCGCACCAAAACTCTGGCGACGTTGTTTCTTACGCGCGAGTAGAACACGTCCCGCCGGAAGACATGCAGCAAATAGTGCAATACAACCTTCTGCATACGACCATATCTGAGCTTGACTGTGTGTGTGTTTTTTTTTTTTCATCAGTATTTTGGGGAGTGTATAAATTTGGGTAGAAACTAACGTGATGAGATTTGGGTTCCCGCTTTTGCCTTGTGCGTTTCGTTTGGTAACGTAGGTGTATCTGAGAAGTGTCGCTATGATTGTGAGACAGCCCATACACATCAAGAACCCAATAGCTAGCATCTCGGATTTGCGAAGGTTCAAAGTACGCAAGACAAGGATTGGGATGATCATTACTGGTAGAAATCCCCCGCACTAGTTAGCTCAGGTTATAGAATCTTGGGGGGGAGGGGGGGGGGGGGTTTCCAACTACTACTACATACTTAGTAGGTCTGTTGTTACATTGGTGACCATCGGGAAGGTTGTTCCTAGCCTTGATCTGAACGAAGTACAGTGTCCTTCAATTGCCCTGTAGTTATCAAGTATCAGTCAGATATATATCGTGATTCTTTTGCGTAGGGACATACCAGACGAGACTTATTGGCTGGCAGTACAGAAGCGGGAGTAAGAAGTTTGCGAACCAACTTAATACCGTGTACGCAACTGTGACCTGAAGGCCTCTTCTGATATTTACTGGGAGTGAACGGAATATATCAAAGTACAAAGCTATGAACGAGCCCTTGATGAGCCATATACCAGTCAAGTAAAACTCCACCTCAGCCAGTTGAAACTATACAAACCATCAGCACAGCCCAAGTAACCAAAAGATTAACTGTACCTTGAAGAATAGTATCAACTTCTCTCTAGGCATTCCTATAGCTTTGTTAACATCTGGGTCATCCCGGTACTTGATCAGTGCCCCCTGGTACGAAGTCGTAGAAGCGGTCTCGACTAGAAATAGCATGAAAGCTAGACCGATACAGACTTCACTCGCGACCGCTGCTTTCGTTACGCGAGGTCTCGTGATTATCAAGTAAAGTCTGATGGCTAGGAAGAAAAAGTCAAAAGCTAGAAAAAACCATATCAACGCGATCATGCTCTCTGGGGAAACACCCATTTTTGCGTTCTTTCTCAGAGACCGGTGTGTGTAGTTTTTTTATTTTTTGCTCTTGGATGAAAGGGAGGGGAATCTAGTGTCTTTGGGGGGAGGAGGTGTTGTCTGTTTGATTGGTGGGTTGAGTCGTACTGTGGATGTAAGGGCTTATGGTGTTACAGCAGATCAATGACTCGGGAGTGGGGGTTTCCGTGCTTGGGTGTCCGTTATTATCTTCCGGCAGATAAGTGTAGGGCTGATCTTTGAATATAAGGGTTTTTACTTATTGTTGTTGCACCGTGGGTCTTCCGGTTTTGGTAGTGTAGTTCACTTTGGTGTGAGTGTCTGCCTATGAGTTAATTACAAAACGGTACAACTACATTATAATTGGTGCTATCAGTATTGATCTCAGCGGTTGGGGTAGTACATGTGTAATTGTTTCAAGTCTCTTGCTTTTGTTAAGTAGTCAGACTGGGTGAATAGTTCTATGTGTTATCCTTTCGTCTTACATAGACTAATTGATAGATCTCACGTATTATAGGGTGATATCTAACCTCTGTTTCAAGTGTAGTCTATACGTTGGCTACATTGAAAATAGAAAGGACCCAAGTAACATGATAATGTCTGGGAGAGGTTGTACGAGGGTATAATAAAGTAGCATACACCGTAACCTAAGACCATTTCCAGCTGTATCTCTGCTTCCGAGCCTCGAAAGAAGCTCTTCAAGGATGGATACATCACTAGAGGATCCACTTCACTTTTACGTGTTCTCAATCGCTGCACTCGTTGAATACCCCCCTCTATGCGAGGGGGGTGCAACTACTGAACTCTAATGCGGCTTCTAAAGTGCTCCTTCGTCTTTATTCATAGAGATCAAGCCTCGCTAACAAAGTGTTTTCTTGGTCAGAGCTTATATAATTATTCTCTCGCATGGAGCTCTACCATTTCTTGGACTCTCGTATCGCCATCTAGAGGTTAGCTCGGGGAGAGTATTGCATGGACTAGTCCTGTTTACAATTTCCTCAAGTCGTTCAAGTTAGACTAGAGCTCTGGTTTATTTGGGTGATTTATGGCCTCGTTGGGATCTAACTTTGCTGGCTATGATGTTAAACTCTGACTCATAGCGTTAATCTCTGACTCACAACAGTTGATCTCTAGTAAAAAAAAAACACTAAAGGTTACCTGATTTCGCAGCTTCACCACTGGATATAACATCCGACAAAGGCTTACAAGGCTTATGAATTCGTTTCTTGGTCTCTGCTCAATTGGTCGAGTATTTAAACGCTCAAGGTTTAATTCTTTCTGAAGGACAGGGTTATCGTCATATTCTAGTGGATTCCTCTGATTTCAGAAAAGTTTATCGCGGCCTCCACTGATTCTTGGCTCTCGGAGTATAATGTTAACACTGCCGAATATCGCTGACTAAGCGAGGGCTCGAGTATAACTGTAGTTAATAAAGAAATAAAGATACAATTAATTCCGTGGGTGAGAGATCAAGTGCAAGAACGCTAGTAATCAAATACCATTGCTAACAAAAATGACTATCAACCCTTGTGACGCAGTGGTTAGCGTGTCGTTCTTATACTGAGTATTATCACTTGTATGCAATGCGAAAGCCGTCAGTTCGACCCTGACCTGGGGTATATTTTTTTGGATTTTTTTTCAACTCTCCAGAAACAGGTTGCTATTCGTTCCGTCCACTTGAGCCCGATATTCCTAACTTGGGAAAAATAAAAATATAAAAAAAGCGTCTCTTTTATTCCTGCTCTGGAAGTATACTGGTATATATATTTTTTTCTCCCCGCAATAAATGTCTTTAAATCTTATTACTAACTCTCTCTACAAACACATTGAATACTTTTTTTATTAGAAGAATTTAATAAACGAGTGATATTCTATGATACAATCTGGTTTTTTTTTGTTTGTTGAAATACTTTGGTTGGGGGGGGGGGGGGTCGTTTCAGTAGGGGTTTTGTGAGGCGGTCGGTTATAGTATTCTCTCACACTTCGGACCTACACAGTAGTAATCAACAAAACGAGTACTATTCCAGAGTTGTAATATGGATTATAAAGCTATATTAATCTAAACCTATATAGCGAAATCGCTCTAGGGATCGGGTTATAAGAATAATCGCTTTATAAGCTAGGGTTACGCACTCCCTAAGATTATTTGTACGCGGTGATTACTTTTTTTTATATAAGGATATGATCCTACAATGATTTCGTATTCTTGTAGGGTGGTTTTGATATATTTGTTTATGGGTGAACCGGTGCGCTCACATGGAGCATTTTCTCGGAGGTGGTTCTGTGGTTTGGTTTAATGTGTGTTTGAGTACTTGATGTTTATGAGTGTGTTATTGCTCTTGGTCTGTGTTGTAGTCGTGATAGCTGCAATTGAACGCGATGAACCGTAATAGAGTAGATGTATGGTCTGCGGGTAAGTGAGTTGGATCATTCTGGAAAGTTGTGGTAGGGAATTAATGTGTTGGAGTATATATAAATATAGATCCAGTATATAGGTGAGAATAGTTGGGGGAGTTATGAGTGTGTCTGGATCAATATCTTGTCGCGTTCTATATAATAGTTCACACTAAATGATACCCTGGTAGTTTATTTCTAGTATATTAAGGGTACATTCCTAGATTCGTACATCTAACACCCATGCAGATATGGAAGACTAGATAGGTTATATCATGTACGTACACAAATATAGTTGTGAAGATGAAATATAATATATCGGAGAAGAAGCCGGAAAACAACGGTGAGTTCCTGGATCCTGGATTTTGTGTATGCAGACCCGGGGTTTAGTAGTGTGGAGCGTCGTTCTTGTTTATGCGCGTAATTTTCGGATGAAATGCGAGATCTTTCCGTAAAAGTGCCGAGTAGGCGACTATCCTAGAGAGAATACACAGGAGGGAGGGGGGGGTGTGTGTGATTTCATCCCTGCCAACGTACAGAAGCAAGACGTATAAAGCATATTATCCGCACGATTGGGAATCTAGTAACCCTTTATGGAGGAACATGCGCTTATGAAATGTTCGATTCCTGGCATCTTGTATGCCGGTAAATGTTGCAGTGTGATATTTAGGGCTTGATTGTACACGCAATAAACGCATGTCATATAGCCAAATAAGCGCAGACCGCGGCTGGTACAGAGTTCCTGAACCGGCATTTACTATATGCGAGTACTATCGCCGGCATACGGACACCTACAGGTGTGTAGGGATGGTGTGAAATAGTATACGGAAGGTTATTTCCGATGATCTGCTTATAAGTTCTCGGTGGTGGCACTCTGGGGGGTTATTTCTATCTGTCTAGGATTTACAGATTCTATATAGTGTTTTTTTTCGGGACTGTTCTGACTTTTTAGAACTTCGAGGACTCCTATAAGAAATGGCTGACTTGACTACGCAGATTGTCCACGATGTGAGTCTACACTAAGTGATATTCAGTTGTGTGTGTGTGTGTGTGTGTGCTGATTAGCTATTGGGAACTGTGTAGGAAGATGAAAGCACCGATTGGGAGTCTTCTTACGGAACTGGAATGTTTGTCGCCTTAAATCGGGGGGTTTTTATATCTTATTCGTCTAATTCCTAACTTCCCTCAGAACCAGTTCCTCCACATCATTAGCAGAGAGCATTCTAAACTACCGCCACGCCAACGGTCGACGTTATCACGCCGAAAAGATCGGAAACTATTTATTCCCCAACGATGAAGTAAGTCAATTCCCCCGCCCCTGACATACGTGAACCCCTCTCTAGACCTCTAACATATCCACAGTTAGAGCAAAACCGAATGGATCTATATCATCATATATTCTTACTCCTACTCGACGGAAACCTTAGCAATATCAAATTCGACAAACCACCACAAAAGGTCCTCGATATTGGAACCGGGACCGGGATCTGGGCTATTGATTTTGCCGAGTGAGTAGAAATAACCCCTAGGGTTTCATATAGCTGATATGTGACCTCTTTAGTCAATACCCTTCCGCCGAAGTCATAGGGACAGATCTCTCGCCTATACAGCCTGCCTGGGTTCGTCGGTTTCCTCTAGGATTAATCTAGTATGAAGTATATTGATAGTGTAACAAGGTACCACCAAACTGTAGGTTTGAAGTAGACGACTGTGAACTATCTTGGTCACGATCGAAGGAGAGCGTTGATTACATCCATATCCGAGCTCTCTCCGGAGGTGTTAAAGATTGGGAATTTGTCTTGGAAGAAGCATTTCGGTAAGTGTTTGTATAATCTGAGAAACTAAAACCGAGTTAATCTGTGGGGAATAGAGTTCTGAAACCAGGTGGTTGGATCGAGGTCCACGAGCTGCGTTCACGACCTACTAGTGATGATGATAGCTTCGACAAAAAGTGTGCATACAGTAAATGGTGATCCCCCCGCATACACCTCGGGAACAAAAAACTAATCTTACACAAAGGAGCGATGAATGCAACGAAGCATCAGAAATGATCGGTCGTCCCCTAGATGTAGCCGCCACGATAGAAGAAAAACTAACCACTATTGGGTTCGAAAACCTTAATGAAGTGGGGAAGAAGGTTCCACTAAATCCATGGCCGAAAGATAAGAAATTGAAGGAAATTGGAATGTATATGATGATGAATATGTCTGGTTTGTGCCCTCGTTTTATGAATAGATACGTTGTATGTTTTTAATTGGTGTGTTTGATTCCTTAGATATTGTTCCGGCGACTGTTGCGTTGTTCACGGAGGTTCTGGGGTGGTCTCCCGAGGAAACGCGGGTGTTGATGTAAGAGGCCTAGCGGGGTCTGAAGGATACTAAGATGCATGTCTATGCACGGTTATATATGCTTTCAGCTCAGAAGCCAAAGAAGACGGGGGAGTAATAGGGGGTGGGTAGAAACGAAAGCCGTGTAGCGACTTGGGAGAGGAACCAGGATCTACTCTATTCTGAGGTATATATGGACATCTATTTTGTGTATTTACTAGAGGTTTAGTTTTTAATGAAGAATTTGGAGTGACTTGGGAGTATAAAGGATAGGTAGGTCATGTGCGTGCATACGGATAGTGAATTAAGATTCCAAAGGGAGAATATCGTATTATACAGAATTTGTATAATGGGTAGTCTACTACGTATTGGCAGCTGTTATGGGTATTATGTATTATACATTTACTGTAGTGGTCAAGTGATTTATTGCCAGAAAGGCTTCCAAATACACGCATTATGGCTTAAATACAAATCGAGTCTCAAACTACGGGATGGACCTACTTATTTGTATTGAAAATAAAAGACTAAAGTAAATCTAAGACGTTTGTTATTATGATCTGAACAGCTTCTGTAGCCCCCCCCCCAAGACTCTTATCAAGTTCCTGCATCATTACCCTGCATAACGTAGCTTCGTATTTTCCCTCGTTGGATTCACCTGAATTAATGGTACTCGTCCATCTATTACTCTGGCCTACCTGCCATAGCCTCATCACCCCCAGTGGGTTCATTTAAACTGACGACACTCATCCCTTCATCAGTCGTCTCATTACGGAGTGCCTGCGCTTTCTATAGGAACTTTTAGCCTTCTGCCCTTTTGTGAGGGTATATTTCCTACCCTTTGCAGTATCAAACTTATCTGCATATAATACTCAGCCCGTTGCGCCGTAGTCATGTTTATTGCCTCCGATTCACCTATACCCATTGCCTTATAGGCACTTAATTCTGCTTCCTATCAACACTTTGGCTTTTTATCCTCCTAGCGGTGGTATACTTCTTACCCTTACTAGTTCCTTCCCAGACTCACGATACACTTCCTGTAGCCTGGGAGGGCTGGCTTGCACAGGATCCTCTCCCTGCAGCTTAGAAGGGCCAGCCTCCACCTCGCTGGATTCCGGTCTATCTGTCCCGGCTGATCCCCCGTGGGGTTATACTCCCTACATTTCTTAATTTCTCTGTTCTTCTGTGTTTCATATTGGTCCAACTTTGATCAAACGCGGCGTGCATGCAACGGGTGAACTCTTGATCAAACGTGACGCTCTCATGATGCTCTTTGGGTAATATCGAGACTGGAATCAAGGCTCGCACTTGCCCAAAGACCTCCTTTCTCTTGCTTTCATCGAGCTGTAACCAGCTTTCAAGTCCCTCATCCCAAGAATCCCGGAAGATTTTCTAGAAATTCCTTCAGCAACGTAGTCCTCTAGTAGAGTAGTGAGCTTACCTGAAGCCTCCGAGACGTGATAGGCTCTCCAATCCTTTTTAGTAGTAATTCAAAGGGGCTTGGCACCTCTGATTTCTTTTCTCGAGGCATAACTTTCGTGTCGGGACGTCGCTGTGGTGTCGCTCTCTGGGTGCGGGGCACATCTTGAAAACAGCCGCATTTATATTCCCATAGGGCAGAAATGATACGCTACAGGTCCAGTACAGTATCTAAAAGTGATTGTAGTTCGCTTAGTAAGTACAGACCTCTTTTAGGCCAGCTGCTGCCAGCCACAAAACTTAGTGGTAGTGCTATTAATGTGGTTAAAAGCAATCTATAGAGAAAACAGAAAACATCTAACCTTAGTTACCCCAGTGTAAAGTGATAAGTTCTACTAAATATATGGAAGGAATTGGTTCAGCGCCAAAGATAAGCCACATAATTCATTGGTCTATCAGCATCGTATGATTAGGGGCAAGCGTAGTCATTAGACAATGCTAACCTTTAATGGCGAGACAAAAAACCCCATGGCTTGTCTCCATAAAATTAATAATAATTGGTTTACTAATTCTCCTATCCAATTTTAAAACCTGTCATCTGACTTAACATACTTCTCAACAGTCTGTACCACATGTGCTTTACCCTCTACTATCATTTTATTTACCCATACCCCCCATTCATCCCACCACCACCCATGCGTAACAGCATCAAGCTCACCTTTGCATCTTCTAGTGTTCCACGGCTTTTTCACAATATAATGCAAGTTTCTCACCTCCTCGTCTCTCCACATCTCTGTGTGCTCATACCTTGCTGTTTTTATTGCATTGTACTGCCAGCCTATTGGTTTCCATTTACCTTTGTAAAATTCGGCCAAGAAGTCTTGATCTGGGAAAGAGAACGTAGATACAAGAGGCGAACTGTATAGAAACTTCTTCATTTCCGAAAACACCTCTCTCGAGGGATGTAAAAGAACGAGACCCGAGTTAAGGAGTGTGTGGGTTCGGATAGATGTCGGAAGAACGGGAGTTGGAGATGTGAGAGCGCTAGGATGGGTAAGAGATGTATATGCACAGTTTTCGGGGGTCCTAAATAGCAAAGAAAATTAACAATCTATAAAGTTCAATTGTAGGCTATGGAATACCTACCAATCCTTGGGTGCCCAAGAAGCCTTGGCGATATTACAAACGCAGGCATGGTTCGCAGCAATCCAATCCCTCGGGATATTAATATCGAAGAGCTCATCCATATTCCGCATTACCATCATATCACCATCTAATAGTACCAATTTCTGCAGCAACAATTTATTAATCTGTAGTATTAAGAGAGCTGGATATATGCGTACCTCAAACTCTTCCAATTGGAATACGACTAGCTTAGTCCATGTGTCCTCGAAGCGATCAGCCACAATATCTACCTTTTTCTTTGGCCTCAAAGGTTCGACCACTACAACATCAAATCCAGAATTTTTGATTGCATTGACTTCTTCCTGCGGTAGCGAAGGTGTAACGGCAACCATGAGGGGGTACTTGGAATTGACTTTCTGAAGTGAGTAGCCGAGGATCATAACGCCAGGGAGATACGAAGCACTTGTTAAAAGAACAATCCATGCCCTTGGAGGCTGGGATGAGACTTCAGGAGGCATTTGGGAATAATTTTTATCTCTGCCGGTAAATGAGCTTGATAGATCTAAGTTGCGAAAGTCGATAAATCCCAGATTGATCTAGGTATTTAGAATAGATACCACTCGTAAATGCCTATATGATGAGGATGTATACGGTGACTTAAGTAGTCTATGGGTCACGAAAGTTACCAATGCGGTCACAAAGGCCTACGGAAACAAACCAAGCTTAGTTTCTTCTCACATGAAAAGCCCCACTAGTATCTGTCCATCTTTCTCTCTAGTGGTTTCAAGCCAGAGATACGCCACTTACACTAGAAACCCAAAGGATTGATGTCATCATACATATCAAGAGCTAGAAAACGAGCTACGGCTGCAAAACGGCTGAACTTGGCGTATATACAGGAACTAAGATCTAGATCTATTACCCCACAGATAAACCTAGAGACACTTTCACTAATAGCTAGAAGATATATCCAAATCTACGAGATATTTAACCAGAATATACATACAACTTGGTGACTGCCTTAGCATAACCAAATCATATAGAGGTTTAAAGGGCATCTACTGGATCAAAGATGAATTCCCTAGCCATTTTTTTATGCGGGGCACATACCTAGGTTCTGTTATCCAGCCGTTGAATACGCTTGCGCACCAGCCAAGGCACTAGATCAACCTTTTATCAAGACGTGACCACCCTCGACTACATGTAGGCTAGACTTGATAAAGTATCTCATGAAATTCCCACTTTTAGATTGATTATGGATGCGGGATAATCACTCGACTATTTATTTGTTGCCCTACTCCCACGTAAACGCTCATCACCATCCAACTCTGTCTCCACGGAACTCTAAGATTATCAATTCCCCGAGTAAAATATGCCACGAGAATCACTTTCTTATCGGGATCACTCGGGAAGTTCCTCATTACAAAAAAATGAGGATATCCCACAGAAACCCTTGTTGAGTCGTGCATATAACTCCAGCTCTAGGGTTCTCTCACGCCAATCCTCTAGTAATGGTAAACAGGTGTATAATACTTTCATGTCAAAAGCTCAAAGAATAGACCCCCAGATCGACCAGCGGAAAGGGGTCCTCGGCCTGATTTTCTCGATACCCGCTTTATTATCGCTCTCCTTTTGGATTTTTGGGACACTGGTGACTATGCAATTCGGGTTGATCCCTCTTATGGTAAATGCTAAAATACACTGACTGACATTACACCATAGGGTTGTTTTGACCGCTGCAAACGAGTGAGTACATATGTAGATCTTTCTATAATTTGGGATTTGTTGTGCTGACCCTTGATTAGCCTTGTAGGAAATAGTGCACCACCGGGCCTCATCCTCTTTGCTTATACCCTCCCGTCAGTCCTTGTCCGTACATTTGTCCCATACATCAAGTTCCCTAAAATATCGGATCTCTTCTCGTATTTCTACTCTCCGCAAGCATCCGACTACTGGAGAGCTCACACCCCTGGTGGGATGCATACACCAGGGACACCCGGTTTTGGCCTGAAAGGAGTAAATAAAGTATCTCAGGAAATTAACTATGCTGCTCGACTTTCTATCTGTGCGGCATCTTCCTTTTTAGGACTACAGCTGCTTGCATGGGCTGATAATGTTGGTATACGGATGCTGGGGATTGCATTGGCTAGTTTGAGTAGTAATTTGGGAGATATGTAGAGCTCGCCACTCATCCATAGTGTTGCACATTCTAACTTTTAGAAGGTCTTTCTACCAACTTGCAACCCGCTACCCTTCCATGATTGCTCGCTCCTTTGGTGGGTACGCAGCAGGGAGTGGGGCAGCAGGGTTGTTTGGGTCTTTCATCTATACTCTCCTCACTACCTCCTTCGGAGTGGCACCATCTGCAGTTTTATCGGGTATCGGGCTTGTACCTACTATAATGCTCATAACCTATTTCTTCCTTCTTCCCTCACCGAGAGCGTGCGATGAGGCCTTGCTTGATAGTAGTAAAGATGGTGATATTCAACTCGAAGAAGTAGGAGGCTCCAGTAAAGGGGAAATGATCAGTGATTTGAAGTTAGGGGACAAATTGCGACTAGTACGACCTATGGTGATTGGATACATGGCACCCCTTGCCATCCTCATGTTAATGGAAAATATTACTACACAAGTAAGTACCCCCGAACCTCTGTTCTCTCCCATTTTACTTAAAGGCCTCAAAAATTAGGGTATTCTCCCCACAATTCTCTACCACCTCCCTTTCCGTAGTACATTCACTTCGCACGCCGACCTCCTCAACAATATCTTTACTACCACCCGCGCATTCTACCCGTTTTTTTTTACAACATACCAATTTGCCATATTCTTCGGTCGCACCTCCATCACCCTCTTCAGACTCCCCGGCGGAAACTCTGGTTCTAGTGTAGCATACTGGACACTCTGTTTAATTGAATGCGGCCTCTTCCTATCAATGTTAAACCAATCCTGGTCAATGGTCGCCCCTCAATTCTCCGAGAACCCCGATGCAAACTTATTATTCTCGCCCTTCGCGATAATGGCTCTTATATTCACGATGGGTCTGTGTGGAGGTCTCGGTATGAGTAATACATACTGGCGAGTTTCCAAGAAGCCACTTCCCCAATCGGTTTGGACGGCACTTGATAAAGCCCGTATGAAACGCCTTCGTCAGAAGGGAAGGGACTTTGATACACAAGAAGATGGAGTTCGCACGCCAGTTGACGGTAGTGAGCAGGATGGTTACTTCGCCCCTAGGCCAAGACTTCGGAAATTATTCTCTTCGAAAGGTGGGAGCCAGGCATTATTACATACGGACTCTGGTTTATTGAATTCAAAACCTGTGGATATGAAGAGATCTCAAGAAGAGGAGACGGCTGTGAGGGAATTTTTGATATCGACTATCGCATTGCCGGATACACTGGCAATCATGATAGCTAGTATAGTTAGCATGTGGTTGCAGCCTGAGTTATGTAGATGGCAGGTAGCTGGCGGGAGAGAGCTTTGTAAAAGGTGAATTAGGCACAGGTCGTTTTTTGGTATACATATACACCGAGATGCACCGGTGTGATACTTGACATTTGATTATTTTTTAGGAATTCCTGTATTATTTATATCCACATTATGTATGCATTTGTGGTTTCTTTCTTCAATATATACCAAAGACTGGATAAAAAGATCATACCCGAGCAAGAAGTAAGAAAGACTTTGAAAGTGATCGGGCGGCTGAGATTATGGAAATAGCTTGATAGTGTAGGGGGACTAGAATCAATTGTTGCCAAAGCTACCGGACAAAGAAGCGAGTTCTTAATTCTCTGCCGACCCAACTATCTATTGGGCTACACTCACAAAAACTTGGCTAACTATGATGTGATATAGTAACACGATTCCCAAGACTATCTTCCTACTAGCCGATCAATACTGGCTACCTTTAGCCCAATACCACACCTAACGACACCACGGAACACCTAATCCCAACTCCACCCCGAGCGATAAAACCAGCCACGACGCAAATTAAACCTCATATAGTAAGGATAGTCCCTTTGACTAGATAAGCCGTTGCGATAAAAGTGTCGACGCCAATGAACCTCTATTGCTGATTGGGCAGAGATTCGCCACGCAGTTGTATCAACAGATATTTCTAGCTCTGTAAAGTTTCTTTCATAGCTTCCTCGGATTTGACTAATAGCTCAGGGCCTACTCTGGATTTTCGTGCTGGGGTTTTGGGAGACAGCTATCGTTAGAGCTTGCAAAGATAGATTTTGTACTGGAAAGGATAATCGGGGAGAGGCCGCGAGAATGGTAAAAGTGATCAAAAAGTCCAAAATAAATGAGTATATATTTAGTATAGCTGATGGCGACAGAACCTCTAATACGGAAGTAGGGGGAAATCGGAACTTCGCAGTCTGGCACACTAAAATAACGTATAGAGGAGGGGGCGTATCGTATCCTATAATAAGTCATGATTGAAGCGGTCAAGTTAGAAATTCCTCTCAATTGTTGAGGTCCTAATCACGGCCCCCGGTGTTACCGCTGGTACTGAATAGTCGGCAAAACCTAGCAACATATAGTGGGAGCCACTCAAAACTCTAGGTGATTACCGAAGAGGTTATCAATAAATTTCTAGCTTTTTTGCGCAAAAACTAGCCTTGCGTAGTTTAAGAGATAAAATAAGGCCAAACCAACTTAGCATCTGGACTCATCTGGCGCCGGTATTGGGGTCTTGATGTGCAGACCCTTAGCCCAGACCACAGCTTAAACCGTTGCCCCTCGTTTTCTGCAATCATTTCTTGGATGCTTTTCTAGGTGAAGCAAGCTCTCTGTTGACTCTGCTCAGAGTTTCAGCCCTGGCTATGATAGTTGAGCTGGGAGCCACCTCTCTCTAGCACCGACCGAAGTCCCCAGATTCGAAAATAGCGACGACAGAACTTCAGGCTGGAACCCCCGTTACCGTCTGAATTGGCCTGGAAAAAGGATACCAGTGAAAATTTGCTGAAAGTGCAAGAAAAACTCACTTGAGTAGGAGCAGGAGGAAAGAGTTGGGGTTTGACAAGAAAATATGTCGTGTATCATGACTGGTTTGTTTAATACGGAAGATGATGATCCGGGAGGCCTTATTCTAGTTCTAGCGTCTGCATCCGCGTCGCACAATAATACTATACAGGTGCAGGGCCAAGAGGCAATCCTATCCAAGTTCTAAGTATGACTTTGGACTCTCGCTTGATGTCTCGAGTAAAATTGATTAGGCTTCTATAGACCGATTATTGCTAAACATGCGAGGTCTTGTTTATTCTCACGGAAGAGAGTATCCGATAGGTGGATTTAGGTTTATGTATACGGGCTGCTGCGAGACGTCCGGTGGTGTGCGCCTAATGCGCAAGCGCGTGTTTGGCCGCCGCCCGCTCCCCGGCCGCGCGTCCTAACTAAGAAACGAACTTGTAAATTCCTAAAAATATCTGCAAGTACCTGCCATTTGTACTACCAAGTACGGTGGTGACAAGATGGCCTGCATACACAAAGAAAGAAAAAACAACGAATCAAAGTGCAACTACCTAAGGGTTGAATACACTGTGGAACCTGTGCACACTTTGCGGCGACAGAAACGGTGCCTTCGTGGCAGCCCCACTCACGCAAAGAAATTGTATGTCTCACGGTTATGGCAACCCGACCACAAGTTCCTTATCTGCGCCGAATATCCGAGTGCCCGCCTATACGTTGAATACTTTGCTGGCATAATGCTGTCGCTAAGAGTTTTGGGAAACTGCTTTCGAAATCAATTACCGCACCCACAGAGAGACCACCTAAGAAAACGCTGTTTTGCTATCAAGGATGGCGAGTGACGGTGTATGAGTTTGGCCATCCTAGTCTTTCGAAAAAAAGGCTGATTTTTGATTAGGAGAGACCTGCCATCTTGTAAAATTATATTTTTCAGCCAACTAGGACGCAATAAGTGCCGCTTTGACTGCTCGGGGGCCCCGGAGATAATCCTTAATACTATTGTCTCAGATCGAGTCCACAACCAATCACTCGGACCAAGTGTGAGGTTTGGCGGGGTATAGTAGTTGCCCCGCGATCGAAAGGTGACCGTGTTTGCGGCAAATCAGACGCTTGAAATACCCAATGGAGCGACGCAAGTATCGGATATACCAGCAATCTACGACCGGCGGTGTGTGTGACCAGTCTCGATATCGTGTGTTGTCTTGGAACCTGTAGCTATCCATTCAATTTTTGCCGACGCCCGTGTATTCAACTATGTCTTCATCAAAAGAGCAACTCGATTCGATTGATTCCAAATATCTGGAGACATGAGAATCGTAGACTCAAGTCTAAGATCTAAAGTTAGGACTGTCTGTAGACAACGTCTAATATCATGCCAACGTTTTGCTTGACTAACAAAAAACAACGAGTAAGCGCTCCTAGAAACGAAGAAACGTAAAAGTACGAAAAGTAGCTGCCCCTGCTGAAACCCCCCACACTCCCTCAAACATAAGGGGGTGAGCGAAAGCGCTGCATACGCAATACTCTGGGGGAATAGAGTTGGTGATGCAATAGTACTGCGCAGAAAATTCTTCTTCCGATTTCCCCCAAATCGCAAGTGGCCCTGTGTTCCCAAATATCACCCCCGCAGATCTAATTGCGCGCGAAATGAACTGAGTCGGCCACGTCGGCTGCAGAAAACTGCTACCCCGCCCGGCAAGATAATCGATTTTGGGCAATTGGTCTGGTGTGCCCGCCAAAACCTGCTTTTTCTTTTGCCCAAACACCAACGGATTAATTAAAAGGCAACGTTGCAGGTGATCTCTCACATCAGCAAACTCTCTCGACTGGACTCGCTTGATATCCAATAGAAAGTCCAGTTTTGAGCCTCATGATGCATATCTTTGATAAAGCCGGGATATCGAGGACTTTTAAAGAAACGGGAGAAACAGTAGTCTGCTAGACAGTAGTTTTTCAATAACCCAGAATTATTTTCCGATAACACCTAACGCCAGTCAAAGTTCAATATGGCCCAAGCTCCAGAAGAACCACGAACAAGACGAAATTCGAACGCCTCGGAATACTCTTGTAATTCCCAGTATTCACAGTTCTCATGCAAATCATGTAAGTATTAGCTATCCCTAACCCTGAAGAGGACAACTTCTGCACGGCAAGACTTTTTCAAAAAGATTTCTTTGCTGAACGTATTCTGCGACAGGGAAACACATGATTCAACCTCAACCTAGATACTGTGAGAATGGATTGATGACGTATCTGGAGGACGATGGCGAAACCATGGCCCGATTCCTGACCACAGATCTCAACAGCAATGATATTCCATCGCGCGACCAGCAAGAAGCACCAGTGAGGCAGCGGGGATATTTCTCGCCAATGCCAGACCTAACTGCCAGTGACAGTTCTTCCCTGAGTGACTCGAGCATTGCGTCAGTTATGTATAATCAAATGTACAGCCTCTACCCCGACTCCAGCGGAGTTCTGTACACGAGGATTCACGGCGGCCCGGTAGTAGTAAACACTGCCCCCCTAAAAGACGGGAACTATCATTGTCTTTTTGCCTTTAGCGGTTGCTCAAAACGATGTACCAAACAGGATTGGGTAGAGCACGTCGAATTTCATTTGATGGGTGTTGAGCCACCAAAATCCTGCCTGTGCACAATATGCGGCGAACTGTTTGATACAGGAACATCTGCAATAACCTGGAACCGATTCCTGAGTCACATCTTGAACCACAATTATCACGGCCGTATCATTCCAAACGCGGAATTCCGAGAGTTTTGCCGAGAAAACAACCTTATCTCAGATTTCACTCTAGATAGGTTTGATCCAAACCCCAAGACCCAACGGATGTCCCAAGAACCACACCAGTATCGTAACCAGACACCAAGGCGGTTTATCAATGAGACAAGGGGTAGTGACTCTAGCATCGCCCGGGTAGTTTACCCAGACTGGGAAAAAGCAGTACCTGAGCAACAACAACCCGTTGAGCGGGGTATCCGGATAAGTCGAAGCCACCCTCGAGACCGCGTAGTACATAGATAACATGTGTACGACTTAAGTCCTGGTGGCTCTGAATAGGTTATTTCAGAACGGAATTTCGAGGTTGATCTTCATTTCGTGTTGGATTCAGGGCGTCTTTTTTTCTCTTCTCTTGGACATTTTTATCCGCTCCTGTTCTGTTTCATTCTTTGATCTTGGAGCTTCGTACATTTTTGTTCTTATGTTTACCTGATACTTGATCTTTATGGTTATCACCCAAGTTAGCTTTCTCTCATAAGGATGTGAGGTTTCTCATACTGGACTCTTACCTTTTTTGTATCTGATTTTGAAACCAATTCAACTCTTCAAACTGGGACCGTGTGGAAAGAAGCTGATACTACTTTACTCAAGTCGAGGGGCAAACATGGTGTTATGTAGGAGTTCTACACAAGGCTGCTTCGCACAGCCCTTCGCACAGCCTTCTGTTTGGATTGCTACCTAGTTTTCTATGCACCAATACATAGCTATCCCCCATCCGACTTTATTAGCAGAGCGAATTTAATTGGCTAGGCTTGCCACTGAAATGGGTGTTTACATATCACGAGGCTGTCACCTGAGGCACTTCAAGCTGAATATTTTTTGTTACCCCTGCATCGTAACACACGATCGCCGAGTCATACTTGAGAAACAAAGTTCCAACCTCGCAGTAGATCCTATCGGGCCCAATGTTTCTAATCTACTAGATTTACCCCAAATCTAACCGGTTAATAAAACAAGAAATAGAAACAACCTTTCCCACCCTCCCCCGGCAATCTTAAAAAAAATCGCCAGGTCATATAAGGTGTTTTTTTTTTCTTTCTTTCCCGTAGCCCGGTTCCCTTTTCTCCCATGTAATTGCGCTTTGGTAATGTAGGGAGGGAGTGCAGGGTTATATTGTGGCTAAGGGTGTAGATAATCGTTAACTACTGGTGTAATGACTTCAAAAAATATCGTAATGTAGTACAAGCTAAAAGTCATTATTCTAGAGTGGGTGTTTACCGGTAATTAGATATCTCGAACACCATTGGCATCATAGTAACTTGGCATTTTATTATCGTGATCCAATAATAGAGAAATCAACACATCCATCTTCATAAGGCGGAGACCAAGGCCGTGTGAACCATTTTACCCAGGTGAACTTATCTCTCTCTGCTTACTATCGGATAACCAAGCATCCATTTAGACTTCTCACTTAAATTAGTGTGTATAATATAGTCTGGCCCACCTGTCACAGCATATCTAACGCCTGAGTGTTAAGGAGTGCTAGATCGGCATATCATCTTTGGTTTGCCACAGATTCAATCACTGAAAAAGCATCTATAATGACATCATTGAGGCGCCTTTTCTTTTGTGGGTTAGGGTTACTTTGGGCAAAAGCAAAGAAGTGCAACACCAACATATAATAACCAACACACCAATTGGAAAAAAGTAAATACAAATCAATAACCTCCAACTCGTAAATACACCGACTACATATTAATATAACTCCCAACTCTTAAATGTCGCCGGGTCGGGGTTGTGCTGTCTAAATAGGCAGTAATCGATGGACGTACATATTAATTCTATTGATTGAAAGTGTCTTTGCTAGCTTCTGTTCCTTCGTATCTACTTCCTCTTTCAACACCTGTGCATATGTCTTTTAGGTACATTTCCCGCCTTTCCATATGTAAAACCCCTAGGTTAAGACTCATTTGAAGCATTTCCGTAGAGAAACAAAAAGGTTCCTGGTATGTAGGTAATGAAACTCCCACCCGTGTGTAAAATCCCAAAGAGCATAGTCACTTCCGTGGACTATGGTTTTGATCGGCTTCTTAATCTAGAGTTACTATACCAAGCCTGGAGAACTATACTTCCGCGTAATCTCTGACGAGACATATAATAACCTATGCCAATTAGATATATCTCATATATGATTTATAACAAGGAACCCACTGATGTAAGTGAACCTGCCACTTTGTAAGTTTGGAGTCGGGTTCATATTCGTGTTGACTTGCCCAAACCTCGATTCATATCCGTTCTTCTCCGGTAATCTTTATCAAGTATTGAATATAAACTATGCCTTGCCTAGGCCATCAACATTCATCTAGCATATTGGCACAACCCCACTATCTAACCGTTCATCAGTCAAGTCAGGATCCGTTAGATGTAGAACGACTTACAAAACGACCCAGAGCTCAACTTTATTTGAATTTTAGTCTGGCATCATCTCAGACACCTGCTTGTCTCATCTCCGGATTTGTTGATGAATCCTCTGAACTGAATACTTTTCTGGGCGGTAGAACACGGACTCTAAGTTGCTGTTTCTGTGCCGGTTTGTTCCATCGCTATTTCCGTGTCAGTTGTTCCGCCAAGCTACACTTGCAGCGTTCCGTGTTGGATTTATTGTTGGTCACATGATTGAATTTCAACAAGAACACATCACATGATCAACGATAGTGGTGCATGCACAGGTAAAGTCAGTTGGAAAATGAAGGGAAAGTACATGTGCCTTAGGCCATTAGAAAAACTAGTGGTGATAGTTTGAGGGGTATAATAAACAACTTGGAGGTGATTGTCGAGTAAGATAACGGCGATAAGGCGAGAAGGGTGGGTTGAACAGCCTCTGCTAATCAACTAATATATATGACAATCAACTGATACAACTATATACAAGCTGGTATATTGAATACAAAAAAAAAAAGTACAATAATTTTCCTCTACCTGCTCAATTTCAATGTTGACGCCAAAAAAGAACGCATAACAGAAAAACCGAGTTTACTCTTTCGGTAGCTGTGCCTTAACCCAACCTTCTAATCCCCCTTGCACAAAAACCTCCTGTACATTCGGTGGCAATTCTCCCACCTTTTGACTCCACTCCACTCCTGTCTCTCCCTCTTTGACTACTACCGTGCTCTTCTTTACATTCCATGTAAATGTCCAGCCTGTCCTCCTAGTTGCCACCTTCTCGCCAAATGTAGACCTCAGCCTTTCGATGAGCTTCGGCACTTCTACAGTCATTAGGGCATTATTGATTGAATTCCGCATAAAGATGTTTCCAAAGCTTCCAGCCACAACAAGCGGGATATCACGAGCAAGGATGGCGGTGGCAGCTTGTTCTCTGCTGCTTCCGGTACCAAAATTAAAGCCGCTGACAAGAACATCACCAGCCTTGGTCAGGGAACCAAATGACGCGTCATAGTTCTCCATACAGACTTCGGCCATCTTCTCGCGGGGTACATTGTCTTGGTAAGTGTACTTCCCAGGGTAGATTCCGTCAGTGTTGATGTTGTCAGCATCGCAAAAGACAATTTCACCAGTGATACTAGAAGGGAAGCCGGCAAGAATCTCAGTTTCGGACTCCGTTTCAACGGCGGGGGTAGAAGATGGAGCTTCTACTGAGTTGGAGTCTTGCTTCCTCGAAACCGCACCAGCTGAACCACCATAG
Organism: Verpa bohemica; assembly: GCA_033030345.1. Lineage (NCBI taxonomy): Eukaryota > Fungi > Ascomycota > Pezizomycetes > Pezizales > Morchellaceae > Verpa > Verpa bohemica. The sequence continues at coordinate 3,084,527 of JAUFSE010000003.1, forward strand.
TATCCAGGACCGGCGATAAATCCTTTCATCGCACTCGCCGCTACAACCTCCGGTGATGCAAGATATGCCAACGCTTCCCGGGATCCCATTCTACCCTTGAAGTTACGGTTTGTTGCGGAGATGCCCACCTCTCCATCCTTCAAAAGCCCGGTCCCCAAGCCGATGCAAGGGCCACACCCGGCAGGGAGTGGTTTTGCACCAGCATTGATAAGCGCACCCCAGTCACCGGCCTTCGTAGCGGCCTCTTGCTCGAGCGTGGATGCAGCGGCAATGTAGAATTCAACGCCGTTCGCAATCTTGACGTTTGGCTGCGACCTGAAAACAGATGCTGCAGCAGCGATGTCAGAAGCACGGGAATTTGTGCATGAGACAAGGTAGGCCTTTTGAATGCCAATCTTCTTCTGCTCAAGCTCAGCGAGTGGTGTGGCGACCTTGACAGAGTTTGGGCCAGCAACATAGGGTGAAAGAGTGGACAGGTCCAACGAGAGGGTTTTCGCGTATGAGGCCTCTGGGTGGGCAGATAGTTTATGGAGTGTGAAAAGCTCGTTGATCTTTTCCTTAGTGAGCCTTGGGTGAACACCGCCCTTGAGTCTCTCTGCATGTTCTTCAGCCTTCTGGATCATCCAGCCCTTCAGTACACTGTCCATTGGGAAGAGCCCGCTCAAAGCACCCCATTCTGTAGTCATATTCGCAATTGCCAGTCGATCATCAATCATCAAAGACTCGAGTGTTTCTTCGGAGCCCGTAAATTCGATAGCATGGTTGAGGACCTCGTCGTTGTTGAAAAGTCCGCACAACGCAACAATCACATCCTTTCCAGTCACTCCCTTTGGCAAAACGCCCCCTAAGCGTACACGTGCAACAGGTGGAATCTGCCACCATGTCTGGCCGGTCGCCCAGATGGATGCAGCGTCCGTCCGGACAATTGGGGTCCCTAGACACGAGATCCCGCCGTACATATTACTGTGGGAATCACTCGCAACTGTAAGTGTTCCCGGCCAAGCATAGCCCTCCTCAGTCATGATCTGGTGCCCAATACCCCTCCCTGCAGGGTAAAAGTCCACACCTTGCTTCCTGGCCAATTCCTCGATATTGCGGTACTTTCTCAAGTTTGCTTCTGAGTCATTCTGAACGTCGTGGTCGAGGGTCATAACGACCTGCCTGTTGTTGTGGATTGCTGTCGCACCGATAGAGAAGAACTTTTGTGCGACGGGCCAGGAGTTATCGTGCGTCATGCAATGGTGCGGTTTGATAGAGACATAATCGCCTGACCGAACAGCCTTGCCAGCTGGAAGGCCGACTGCATACTGCTGAACGATTTTCTCGGTCAAGTTCTGTACCGGGGCTGGGGGATTGGACGCTGTTGCGAGCGGACGGGCGATCTGGAAGGAAATTGGAGGTTGAAAGTAGACTGGGAGTCGTGGGGGAAAAGCTCGACCCCGGGTATTGTGGCAGAGCCTAGATGTGGGGAGGCGTAGCTACAGGTATACAAAGCCAGGTTAGATTTTAAAAGTCAAATTAGGTAGGAATTGATGGAACTCACGAGACGCATTGGATAGGTGAATCTCTCCTCCTTCTTCTATCAATTGGGGCTGAGGAGCGCAGGAGTATTGAGGGGTCTCTGTGGTGAAAAAACCATTGCGGGGCACTAGCTGAGAATGCCAAGGAATCTGGGGTTGGGCCAACCAGAGTCCGTAGATTAGCAAGAACCCTTAGTATTCTTGCTTAAGCAAGTAGGTACTATGAGCCTTCTGGTAAGCTTAATGGTCCATTATAAGTTTGGCCCTCACAGTATTTGGTAAGGTTTATTTGTACTCTTCGATAATTGAATGTTAAATTTGCCTATAGTGGATGGGGGTACCATATTACCACGGAATATTATTTATCACGATGGTAATTTGTTAAATACGTATATGTGCCTAGGTAAGGTTTGAATTGTAACGAAGTCTTTCATACTACAACATACCCAGGGTTGTACAGCTGGCTATAAGCAGGAGATTTTACAGGGCACCGATGTTACTATTACAGCAAGTATTCTAATAAAAAAGCAGACATTGCCGTGTTCACTATTTAAGAACTTGAGATATGTGCCATCTAATATCCCCCACAAGAGCTTGCTTATACAGGCGATTCTGAGTTTGAATGCTGTGGCTTAGATAGGGAATCATATCCAGGTTTATCCTCAAATGGTCTTTGTGCATAATAAAGATGACTGTTCCCCATAATTGTCAGCAAGAATTCTAGTTTAAAGGCCCCAGAAGGTATTGCTCACTGTAGCGCGTATGAATGGACTTTTCTATTTAACGCGTCCCGCTTGGCAAGCCTGACTAATTCCAACACCGACTCCACGGGCATCCCCGCATCCCTGGTAAGTAATGCCAAACTGAAGGCTTCAAAGGCGTTCTCGCCGGTAAGCATTAAATATGCCCCAATCTCTTTCCATTTCGGGTCAGCGGGCCAGGTCCCATAAGGGATTTTTATCTTTGTATGCGCGACATCAACGAATCCTGCATTCGTGATATACTCCTCTAAGATAGGGGCGACACGAAACTCTCGACCTTCATTAGACCCAAGACTTAGGGTCCAAAAACTCTATTACTGACTGGGGTATAGGTTTGGGATGAAATACCAGATATAGCTGCTGCTTGGTTGACACAGTCATAATACTTCCATAGGTTACTTTCTTCCGATAATGATCCATCATCACTCCACAGTCGGAATTCAAATTCTGAAATATCGATCCAGCCGCCTGGCTTTGTTGCTCTGCAATAGATTAATTTCACTGTATCTTATCGATTCTGGACTAAAAGGCTACCTACTTATAAGCTTCTTTAAGAAGATTACCCCAGTCCTTGATTGCACCAGCTAAATGCCGGATGTGAATAAGGTCAAACACGTTTTCACCAAATGCCCATTCCGCTTCGGCGTCATCTATCTGGAATTGCACATTAGGTGGTAACCTGGCACCCTAGCAGACTTAGAGTATGGCTCTTCAGACTTATGGGGATACTAAAAATTCTTCATACCAGCTTGGTTGAATAGGACTTAGATCTGTCCCAATAACTTCTGCAGAAGGATAGCGCCTGTTGGTAATTTCGTGAATATTTGTGGCTCGCCCAAAGCTTTGGGGGCCCACACTTACTCTGCCGCATCAATCGCCCAAATACCAGTCCCTGTCCCAACATCTAGAATCTTCTGCGGATCCGGAGAGATTGGGGCTAAATGCAACTTATCATCAAGCACGAGTAAATATATCTGGTGAATTGTATCTAGTCTGTCTTGTTCTGCCTCATCGTTAGGCATAGTGTATTTCCTGCCAGAAGTGAATCAGTTTCTTGCATTAATAACGGTTTCATGGGTAAAGGAACTCTACCCGTCCTTATAGGCATGATATCTACGCCCATTCTCGTATCGGTATCTAGCAAAAAAAATCAGCATTCATAACAAAAACTTCTCCAATGGCAAAATATACTCATAGATAGATGACCTGAGTGAGTCATCGGAGAATTGCCCATCCCTGATATTTTATTAATTGACATATTCTTAAGACTTCATAGAGTTCAAATACTTACCTTATGTAATGGGAACCTCCATCACTCCATGAATCACGAGAGATCTACCAAGGGTAATTCCAAATCAGTAGTTATTTACCGGGATTCTTTGGGCTTACTAACGAATGATGGATCAATTTGAATGTCTGAAGGACAATCCTCCTCCTCCTCCTCGGATTCTAGGATGCTTTGGGAGGGATCGTTGACCGGAACTGTCGACATGATTCACTGATTGCTAGGCAAAGGTGTCGGAGTTGGAATTTAGAATTAAGGATACCACACAGAAACACAGTTTTGAACCGGAGGTAGGAATGTGAGAAATAAGGGTGGGACTGGGTGCATTGATGTACTACGGATATCTCCCCATGTGCTATAGATGAGGAGAAACCCTTAGTGCTCAGTGGCCCGGACCTATACCCCCAGGTATTACAAAATAACTATTGGAGTTACCTAGCTGATATTAGAACTCTTAGCCACTCTCCAGCTAGTATGGGGCCCTTGTCACGAAGTGTTGCGCAATAAGCTGTTACAGCAGAATCGGGGGTCCGGCAAACTCCTTCCCAAGATCTACAAATGACCACTATCAAACAGGCCACCTACATACCCGCTAGAACTTCCCTGCAGGGACCCACGTCGCTGCACAAACAAGGTGGGTACTGTGGAAACACCAGTAAACCAGGGTCAGCTTCAACAACTTTTCCCTTCTAATTGGTCATGCTTCGGACTCTGGTTGAAAATGACAAAAGCGGATCTTTCGAGCTTAAATCTCGACAACACCACGTCTAAACCCCCTACCCCCCACGCCAAGTAATTTTACCGAGTGGTTCAGTGGACCCGGAGCTGGGGTTGATCTAAGACTCCTTTCTAGCCCACCAGCTTTCGGCTGTTGACAGCAAACCGCTACTAAGCCCTAGACAGGAGGGGAGCCTTGGCAAGGCTCTGGAGACAAGTTAAAGGATTGAACATCAGGTGGGCTCTTACAGATATGTACTGGGGTAAAGCTAGCCCCCCTAATTAGGCTTGTTCCACACCTTAAATGCAACTTTCACTGAGTGCTTATTTGTCCCGACCTGACAAACGGTATGCTTCTATAATATCCGATATAGATTAGACTTATGTGTATCCATACGTCATGCATGAAGAGGCATAGTCCCGGACCTATCAGCATTTGGGAATTCTTGGTAGGATTTCAGCCTTAAAGATAAGTATAGTAGCTGCTACTCGAAAGGTGCAGACGCTTTTAGAACGAAATGGTTCGCATATCACCAAAAATAACACCAAATACGCAATCTTGGTGGATGTAGGTCTGATTAATCCCGGCACTCTACAAGTCTATACTTATGTAAGTTATTTATCGCACACCGTCTCAAGGGCACAAAAGTGGATCCGGGATCCTGGAACGTGGGTCACGATGCCGGAGAGTAGCTAACCCTGTAACCAGTTTTACACACAGGATGTTTCTAGAAACTAGAATTCGGGCGAGCTAGATAATTTCCTGGCGTCGTTTCCTAGCTCGTTTGCAGCGTTCCTGTATTTTTCTTTTTCTTTTTCTATAGGAAAAAGAAATGATCCGGTGAGGGCCGGCTACTAGTAATTTGACACATAAAAAAATCTTCCAATCATCCGTAGATATAAGTAAATATATTTCTCTGATTCCCCTGTCATATTTCAGTACTTGTAATCAGGCGACGTTTGAAAAATCGACTAGACCTGCATATCATATCAATTATACTGAAATTTATGTATGTATTTTGCTGGTATGCGAGTCTGGTTTTCCAAGCGTCACCCGATTACGAGTACACGATCTTACCAAGAGTACTTATCCTCGTAATTTGCCAGCCATTCGGGTGGAGGTGGAGGTGGAGGTGGAGGTGGAACGGAGGAATTAGCTATTCTGTTATAGGTACTCAGGGTAGGCACGAGGAACCTGAACATGCAAACTTAATCTGACCAACAGAATCATGGATGAGCCAAATCAGAGCGAATCAGAAGTTGTTACCAGAAAGAGAGATTTTTCAGGCACTAGCCTGCCGCGGAGTATAAACCTTGTGAGACCTGTACCATATCCACAACCCCGGCCAGAGTATAAGGATGATGATCCTGTGATTGTTTCACTGGCAATACCGTGCATATTGTCGTCCTATGTAATTGATCTATAGAATAGTCATACCACTTGGCGTTGTACAGAGGGCTAGATATCAGACAGGCCCAAATTGAAAGCGGGACATTTCAGGAGAAGCGGGGTACTGTATGACGTTTCCCCCGGGTTTAACTAGTCCCGTACGCGTAAATCTCCTTGAGCTGCAAGAATTTCTTTGGGTACTTGATAATTTCCACATCCACCTGTATTCTCGGGCAAGTATGAACAGGAGACAGCTGTGATTGATTGTCCGAAACGTTGATGAAGTAAGGGTGGTCAGAATGAGGATGATCATAGGTAGAGCTAGTGATTGTGATAAGGGTAGAAGGGAACCCAACATGGCTTATTTGGCCCCTAGCACACACGGGCACTGCTTCAGATTAAACATCCCAGAACCGGCCCATGCAGTGTATCCTCCCATTGCAACATGGATGTATATAACGGATAACTGACCAGGTACTATTCGACCCAGCTGATAGGTTCGCAACACAGCCAGCAGATTTAATATCCTAATCAACTATTACTCAACCCGGGCTTTTGAAGGCTTAGATATTTTAGATGCGTCAATAAACCTAACCCTGACGGAGGGAGGGGGAGACTCATAGAGAATCACTCGAAGGCGAAAAATTCCAAGCCTAGAGAGGCGTAATTCTCCCCTTGTTACAATCTCTATTTTCTAGATTCAAATCCCCCAATACTCAGCTTCAATCGTTCATCTTTCGTAGTGACTGGGTACTTTATGGAACGCTGGGCGCCTATCTAGACAAAATCACAGCTACAGCGCTAGACAAACACGAAATGTAGTTTCGGTCCGTCTCTCATCCCCCTTTTCCTTTGCTTGTCTTGCGATAAAGGGGTTTGAATGTCAAGTTGGTGGCTGTATAATTTGTAATTTGTGGTTTTCACACATGTACACTCCCTAGGGGGTTTTATACCGGTGTTTTCTCTTTTGTTTCCATGATTTGATTTTTTTGTAAAGGCTTTGCACCGTGCTGCCATATGCCATGTGTCCTGTTTTGGAACATCCCGCAGGTTGCATAGCGCAGTAGCAGATCTCAGCTCCTCTGCATATATGACTTTTGAGTTAGTATTTTCGCTTCCGAAGATTTAACCCCCCCGTAGCGGTCAGCGCCACCAGGACACACGAACATTCTAGTCCCTCGCGTTCGTAGTGGACTGGGGGAGGGGGGTGGGGAATGAGCCACAAAATTGCCGAAGCGCTGTAATGAGCCGCGAAGACTGCCCCGCATTGCTTAACCACCTAATAGGCGGCAACGCTATAAGTATCCTTTAGTTCTGCATCGAAATCTTCTTTTTTGGGTATACAGCGACCCATGAAGGCTGGAGATATTATTGATTTCCGGGGCTTTGGTCTGCGTGTTTTGTGATTAGATTTAGTGGTTGGTCTTTAACGAAACACTCGATCGAGTTCTAAGTAAAAACCCAGGTAACTAACTACATGTACATGGTATACGTGCATTTGTGAGCCCCCCAACCATCTTTAATAAGAGAGATCACAATCATATCATACCTGCAAGATATTAGAGGCTTTACAACCTTCGCTGCATAATTCCCCCCATCTTACGGGTAGCGAAATTAACTCTCGATCCCAAATCTGGCGAGAGTGCAATTGTTGGGGCGCGACGCGCCGCGTCGAATAGTAACCCACCAGATATCAACAAGTTATTATTACATTTAGAAGTATGCACTTGTCTTAAGAAATGGGCAGATCTAAATAAATTTAGCAGGCTGAAGCATTTTTAACCTCTTCCAAACCTGGTTGAAATACCTAGACATCCGGTATGCGTCTGGGTTGGGAGATCAGTACGTCGGGCGCTTAATTGCAGTTGGGGCCTTGGATCCAGCCAGCAGTAGAGTAGGAGGGGGAGGGGCTAAGTAACAACCAGAATAGCTGATTTCTGCTGTAGTTTTTGTGATGTGCAGGAGGAGGGAGATATCTGCGCATTCACGGGAGGGCACCAGCCAAGATTCACCAGCTAGAGGGGGTGGTAGGCCTCAGGAGCTTCATGCAGGAGAAACCTGACACAGAGCTCATACTCAAACATGGTTATATAGGATCTCCTTCGCCAATCTATATGGCGTTCCTTACGTTTAAAATTCTTCCGATTGAAGGTTCAAGGCCTCTGTGAGGTATCTTTCAAGAACGTTTTTTAAGCTTCTTCCCTGGTCATCCCTATCCATACACATCATGGTATTTCTAAGGTGCCGCGACTGGATTCGCCGGTCACTATTCTTTCTTCTAGCCATCTTTTTTCTTCATTTCCAATACGTTAATGCCGCGACTCCAGTAACGCTCGAAAAAGAGACCTGCCTCGAGAAATGCTTTACCTCGACATGTCCTGATTTCGACACGGGCTGTGTGTGCAATTCTCTGTTGGAGGAGGAGAGTGTTACTCAAGCTGGTCTCTGTGCAAAAGATTCCTGCACAGAACCGCAGCAGAAAAATGCCTTTGCAAATCTCGCACAGGAATGCAGCGTACTCCTGACGTCTTCTGGTATTCCTAAAGAATCTTCGGGAGTGGCTATGGCAGGGTCATCAAAGGTAACCTCGACGGGCCTATCTGATTTTGTTTCTTTGACAGAAACCCCAACTGCTACTCCAAAACCCACAACGCCCTCTCAAACGACAGCACCAACAACTACACCAGCTTATCCCACTGACCTGGGGCTACTTCCTACAGCATCCTCGCCATCCAATACCACAGCTGGGTCTAGTACGGGGGGCCAGAATTCGCAATCCGGACAACTCACCGACCCGGAGACCGAAGATGAGCCAGTTAGTGATCGGGGAAGCCCACTACTCGCTGTTTATATCATAGCGCCAATAAGCATCATTTCCGCTACAGCTGCACTTTACTTCGTGCTGAGACGGCGCAGGAATGCACGGCGGTCAATCATAAGTTTTGCAGGAGTGAAGGGATGGAATCTGAGCCAGATGACCATCGTTCGCAGGGACGACGAAGAGCAAGCAAATAATCGGCCCCCACCTGTACCTCGGATTATGAGCCAGATCACACCCCTACAACCATTTCCACCACCACCGCCACCACAACAACCACTACCACTGGCTCAGGGGCCCCCAGTTGTAAACAGAAGTTCCATCGAAAAGGCCCTTCCTCAACCACCACCGCTGGTCTATCGCCCAATAACAACAATATCAGAAGTTTCAGAGCCGTCACCGTTAGAAACTGGGACAGTCCGAACGATGGACTCCGAACTGCAACAGGCGTTCTTGGATGTCCGACGGGGGTTTCAGCCATCGTTAGCTCTATCTTCAGCTCCATCGTCAGCAAGGACTTCAATGGAATGGAGCATGATGTCACAAAGCCCAAGCGATACTAGGCGAGACTCTGAGATGTCAAAGTAGTAGCGAGTGTGCTGTATTTTAATGCGGTTGATCTGCTTATAATTACATTCTTTGTATATTTTTTCTTATCACCTTTTTTTTTTTGGGACTGGGTCTATTATCTTATCTTTTTCCTTTTGGGTTGGGTTTATTATCTTATCTCTAATTAATCTTGGGTTTTAGAAGTTCTAGAAGGATATATGGGGTCCCTTTATTTTCTTTTACAATATCTGGATATTGTGGGTCAAGATTGAAACTATGTGCAGGTTACATAAGAATGTATAATGGTTAATGAAGATACGAACATAGGATCTAGGTTGGGAAGCGCTCCTATGAAATCTACCCCTCATGTATGTACTATCGCCCCCGATCATTAGGGTTGTCTTGCTTTTAGTAGATGTACCTAAAGTTGATCTGCAGGGGTTTCAAGTCAATGTTTTGTTTAAGAATTTTTCGGGGATGTCTTACGTTTTCTCTATCGGTCATATCTGAGAATGCAGTTGAATCTAGATCGCGCTCAATGCCCTTTTGCAGTTCATCCCTTTTTTTGTTCTCCTTTGCTAGCAAGAATCCCAGAGTCAAAATTATCAGCACTTCTGCGATATTGCAGATGATCATAGTGGCTATTCCGAGAGGGTAGGTAGGACTTTTATGTACTCTAGTGTTAGTAGGCTGACGAGAGTAGAGGGGATGGGTTAAATACCTCTGACTGCTTTTGTAGAAGAAAGGTCCGATCAAGTTTCCGCAACAATACCCGAGAAACGTGACTGCATTGGCAACGACTTTTTTGGTATGTCTACATCATATAAGCAAAACCATAAACTATACTTGGAGTAATTAAGGTCTCACCCAGCAACATTTCCGATCTGTAGTGACAATATTAAAACGAACGCCGCATTGTAAGGTCCTGTCATCTAATACACATACTAATGTTAATATCGGTAAACTAGTTTAGGAACAAAGCAGATACATACGTAGTAACACAACAGCCTAGGCACGTGATAATGGAGTGGTACAAAAAACAAGCCAAATGATCCTATTATGTTAGGAATCATGAATAAGGCTACCATCTTGCAGCGATTGTTTGGCGGTAGGCGGTCGTTGATATAGACGCATGATAAGATTGACACAGAGATTACGACACCATAAGGAATCTGGAGAAGTGTTGTGACCACTTTTTAGGGTTTGTTAGAGGCTAATAAATATTCTGGCTTGAATTTTTTACTTACGCGTGGAGAATTCAAATCCCTTAATGATCAAGGTTCCTGTAGGGAGATTAGCGTCGGGTTATGATGTAAGTGCTCTGAGATCAATACCGAAGTTGCTGATTCCTCCATTTGGGATATTTGCAACTGTTGCAAGAGCGAAAAAGAAGTACGTCTTGTAGTCTTTAAAGGCTTCAACAATCTGGTACGGTTTAAGAGTTTTATTCTCAATTCCGGTTTGATCTGCGCGAAGGCGCTCAACAGCCAATTTTCGCTCATCCTTCGAGAGAAATTTGGCTGTGACTGGTGAGTCGGGAAGGGAGAAAAACATTACCACACCCCACATAGAGCAAAGAGCACTAAGCGCACGTGTTAGATTGTATTCTATAGGCTTTTTTGAAAATATTTGAGACTTACCCTATGATGAGGAATTCGTACTTCCACGACGGAAGAGCTCCTTTGATATGTCCGATAGAATATCCCAGCAATCCACCGCCAGCAATCCCAAGACCATTAGCCGAATACCATAAACCGATACGGATTGGTTGCTGTCTTCGGGTATCTTAAAGAATATCAATACAAAGCATAGTCTACTGATATTGTAGAAACTTACACCACATTGATGTAATCAGCATAAACGCAGGATCAGCGCACGCTTCCGCAGCACCGCCGAGGATCCGTAGAGCCGCAAGACTTGTAAAGTTTTTACATGCTGCTTGCCACACTATTAAGAGTCAGTCTCATACCCCATAGACCACTTAGCCACCACTGTCCATACTTAGGAAGAAGCCCCACATAAAGATGTTGATGCCTAAATATTTCCCAACCTAATTTGATTTGTATAAGCTTTGGTATATCTACTAGGATCGATTTGACGTACTGGTAATCTCTGTAGCAAAAAGTTTGTAGGAAAGGCCCAACTGTATTCATCAGTATCTTGACTCTATACCTCTATATACCTGAAGCACCTACATTAGGAATCCAACATAGAAAACCGCAGAAAGCCAGTTGTACTGTGCTCCATGGAGATTCAGGTCCTTCTCAATCCCGAATAATGCTGCATAAGATAATGTGGTTTTCTAAGACGTAATATTAACTTCAATGGCTCCGGTCGGGTGCACATAGATGGAACACAAACATCGATATAAAAGAAGCAGTAACAGATGGCCAAACTTAGAGTAATGATGATCAGCACAAAGCCAGTATTTTAACAGGTCTCAAGAGACTTACTATGGCAAAATCATAAGGTCTATCTTCCTAACGAGATTCTTCTCTTTCTCTGGATCGGTGAGCTCATGCAACTCTTGCTCGTCCCTGAAAAGCGCTAAAGCCGCATCTTCATCTTCTGACCGCCGTCCGGAGAGTGTTCCATATTCTGGGTTTCCAGCAAGTAAACTTGAACTGGCATCATCGTCGGTCTTCATCATCTCTTAGAACTTCTTTTGTAGTTGTGAATTAGTTTAGAGAAGCTTTAAGAATCTGGCAGGTGAATGAGGCTTCTAAGAGAGGGATTTAGGCAATTGCTGCAAACCTTGTTATCTCGGTTAATACTCTGATGATCATTCTGCAGGGTCCCCTTATCAAGATCGGCGGTTTCAGTCTACCGAGGGTTAGGGTTGGAGTGCATTTATTAACGGAGAAAGCAGACTATTTTAGATGGTTCTACTAGGTGGTTTATATGCAGTTCAACTTTTTTAGTGTTTTCTCTAATGGCAGAAACATAAATAACTTTTGTATTAGTATTTATATACGTGTGATTTCATCGTTAAGTTACAATAACTTGTGGGATATCCGTTGGTAGCATAAATAATAGAAAAAGATGGTTTCGTTTATAGAGGAAATGGATGGCCTCCTAAACCTCTGTCTCAACATCAGGTTCCCTTCCGGTCAACTTCGTCTTCGCTTTCAACTTCCTTCCAGCAAACTTAAGTTCGTCTTTCGCGAACGCAATACCCCTCATTGGTTTCCACTGCATCAACCCTCTATGATTCCTATGGTTGGTACGTTGGTTCTCACGGTAAGATTTTACTGATTTTATTGGGTTCATTGAACCTGAATGTTTGGAATTCTCTTGTAACGGAGAAGGTGGAGAAGCAGTGGTTACGTGATGGTACGAGGAGTCTGATGATGCTTGGTCCGAATCGCTGTCCGAGTCCGAATCGGAATCGCTGTCAGAATTGTTAGGTATACGTGGATTATACCGTTGTTCGCTATGGTGGTATTGGCTGCTATAACCAACCCGTCTCTGGCTTCCTGGATCAAACTCGTGTTGGCCAGCTTCGAAAACACCGCTCCAGTCTTTTCCATATCGATCTGTAAGGCGCTTGACTTCATCTGTGTTTTGTGGGCCTTTATCAAATTTTGCGAGATCATCCCGCATCTCTGCGACACTCCTATCATGGAGCTCTTCGATGATGGGGCTAGTTTCCTTGTGCACAATTGTGTCCCTAGCTCCCTCACTCCTACAGGCTGCCCAGGTCTCAAAGGTTTCTCGGGCATCATTGTCGGTAGCAAATTTATCATGGTCTTCATCCATTCCTGCTTTGAAGCGGCCGGAAAAGACTAATGTACCGACCTGCTCCAAGTCTAGACTTGGGTCGTCTTCCGGCCCATTTATACGATTTTGTGTGAATCTTTGTGCGTTGGAGGTTTTGTAGATTGGAACCTGAATAGACATAGATTCATTATCGACGATATTATCAAGCCAGAAGGTAGCGTGCGCATTAGGGCCACGTGAAGTTGGATTATGAGATGAATCGTAGAAATCGAAGGTAATTGGCGACATATATCTATGCTTCACAGGGAGTCGAATCCGTCGATGCTTCTCTTTTTTGCCCTTTTCGAGCGCCCACTCAACACCAGCTGCCGTCTTTTCACCGTTCTTGCGGGGAATTAACCCGGTAGATCCACCAGTACGAAGCTTGATTTTTGAAATTGCGGCATATCCCTCAGCAATTATTTTCTCACTAGTGAACTCGAATGTGCCGACATCCCAGCCAGTTAGTCGCTGGGGGAGGGACAATTCAACACTCCTGAATAGCAATGATAGCCGAATACGACCGAACCCAATACCACCATCAAGAGGAAACCAGCGAGTTACCTCGGAATTGGTCTGCAGGATTTCCGAGAGTTTTAGAGGGACAACACCAAGAATGGGGTCATGTTCGCGGTGGCGCTGGTCACGAACTGTGACGGTGAGAATTGCGGAGCGCCAGTCACGGATAAAGCGCTCAGTTCCTGCATTGAAGATTGGTTTACTGCTCACTACTTTACTGCGGGTGCGGTAGATCTACAATCTTTTGGTTAGCTATGAAGTGTAAGGTAGACTAAAGAAGGACATACAAGCTGATCATTGATAGAAATGGTGCAGTAAGCACTCGGAAGCTTTCCGCCTTCTTCCTGCTTGATTTCTCCTGTTTCCATCCCAGGTGAATACTCCTTGCCATCCTTTTTATTGCTATAGTTTCCAGTCAAGTCCCGGATTTCCAAGTTCACAATTTGATGCACAACAAGAGAAACAATTCCCGAAGGAAACAATGGGTCTGGAGGTGTATGCATCACAGCATCTTCCAGTGCATTCTCTAACACTCCTTGATCATCTTGCAGTTCGGGGCGGTCTTTAAGCTCATCGGGGAGGTTGACATCCTTTCCGGAGGTCCGTAGAGCAGGGCGGAATTCAGGCTTGGTAAAGAAACCAACCTCCCAATGGAGTTCTCCGGGCATGCGTGTGCCAGACTCGGCCCCAGTTAAAGACGAGACTTGTTCGTGCATAATACCAGGGTTTACCATGAGCTCGTTCAATGGAATTTCAACCTTCCCAACAAGGTCATCGGCGGTGACTGTGAGATGTTAGTAGCGTGTTCTCTAGGGGAGAGCCAAGACTTACATCTATCTGAATCCCAAAGCTCAACTGAAAGGGCTTCGTTAGCTTTTACGTGATCGGCTTTGACAAGCAGTCTAGGAAGATGTCAGTCAATTCATTCTTAATTAGAATGATCTTTAGCCCACTTACGCAGCACTCTCCTCCCAGATAGGATTCAGGTCATTGACGATCACTCGTGTTGAGTACATCGGTTTTTCAAACTAAGAAACAACCTGTCAGTTCCTACTAAGAGTCTTGAGCCTAGGACTATAAACCTTGCTATAAGCCAAAGTAATATAAGCATCACTACTACCCCTCTTATCTTGCTTGCTCAACCCAACAGCCTTCTTGATCCTCACCCACAGCACACCAACAGCTTCAACCTCTTTCTTGACGTCGTCCCCGAGCAGCATCTTCCCAACTTCGAGAGACATGCTCTTCGGTGCAACATACTCGTTTGCAGCAGTTGCAATTGAGGCATTGACGAATTGAGAAATAAAAGGAAGATTCAAGACATTAATGCCCCATTCAACCATCGGAATACATGATACTGCGACTTGTGGTGTTCCCATTAGTGTAAAAGTAAGTGTTTTGAGGAAAGGAGGGTCGGGAGTTAGTTGTAGCCGTAAACGAACAGTTCCAACAAGACTCTGAAGCTCAACCCAAATAGCTGCAGATAGTTAGCTTCCGTAGCTAACCTCGTAGATTTGAGTAAGGACATACGTAAAGGAACACCGAAAAGACCCTTAATCCCAACATAAAATTCCACTTGCAAATGCATGTTCCGTGCCTTGTTGCTCACCCCTCTCCCTTCCGTTGGTACTGCATGGTATGCAAACGAGGCCTCGAGATTATATACCTCCCCTCCTTCTTCCTCCGCTAGCTTCTGTTGTTTTTCTTGTTTATTCCTTGCCATAGTCGCCGCCTTTTTTAATTCCTTCGCCTCAATCTCTGGTAGTGCTCTCAACGAAAGTATCCGGAGTGGATTAGACCCTTGGGAGATATCTGCTACTCGTACATTCTCGATAACCCCGGGAACAGAGGCTTGCATTACATCTTCAAGTAAATCGGCCACACTGCTGAACATCTCCGGGTTGATAAGGTTCCATCCAAGTCCGACGAGCGTATTCATCCATTCTACAGACTCCGGTACCAGATTCGCTGCTGCGGTTTTACCACGGCGTTTTTCAGATTCCCAGTCGACATTTGCAGTCTCATCAGCGAGTTTTTTTGTCCAGTAATAGATGTATGAGCTCACGCCAGCACCAACCAGTACGAGGCCTATTATAGACCCATTTGATGCTATACGGCCGAAAAGAACAATGGAAACGAAAAGAATAGCACAAAGTGTTGTTGCACGCTTCTCGAGGTCATGAAACACTGTACCCTGGAGGGATAGTGAGGGGGTAGGGTGGAAAAGGACGTTGGTCTTTTCACCGTGGATTGGAACGTCCGTTGTTGTACCAGGTGCTACCGGATCTGGAGGTGCAGTCACATCCTGTGTTCGAGCGTAGTCCTCCTGAGACTGAGTTGGCGATGAATATTTTGCCTGAGGATAGTTAGTTATATTAAGATTACAAAATTAGGTTATATTGAACGGAGCCCAACCTGTTGGTCACCCACTTCTCTACCTGGCAAATTTGCATTTGGAACAACAATATCATTTTTTTGCGCCTTTTCCATAAACTCGTGGTTTGCATCCTCAATCACCACCTGATTCCCTGTTGTCGGGTCCGTCACCGTTCGTCTGTTTCCACCTTTTGATCCCTCACCCTGCTGCACTGCTTTTCGTTCACTAGTGACATTCGCCTTCTCGGTCTGTCTCTCCTGATAAGACTTGCCCTCAACCCTCTCAGCAGTTTCGTGGAGGAAATCAGAGACCTTTGGGATAGGGTTTGTGCCGGAATATGGCTGATTCGACATTGTGAATAGTTAATTTGGGTACAATTCAGAGTATTCTTAATTCCCCTTCCCCCTTGTAACTTTCCGAAGCTACCGGACGATAGACTCCTAAGACTACCATCTATATAGGGGACCAGGTCCAGAGAGCATTTTACAGCGAACGTGACGTCAGAGTTCATCACAATTACGCATTGAGTTCAGAAACCTGCGGTGTTGTTCTTGTTCCTGTTTGCGTGCGGTCTTTATGCACCCCAGACGCGACCAGCCGTACCCATTGAGCCGCATGACGCCACTATTGATGAAGGGTGTGCCGACCCTAGACAGAGATTATCTCTAAATCTCCACGATTAAACAATTCCTTTCTCTACTGGGCATCAATAGGTCGGGAATTGCCTGCCTGCCTTGCCTGCAACTTGAGACATGTCCCTCTCTTCTCTGCCCGACAACATGAAAGCCGACCGGTGGAGCTAGCGAAGAGCTCCTACTCTACTCCAAGACCTTAGGTTGATCTCAGAAGCTCGATATGAAATCTATAATAGGAACTTATATGCTCTAATACTCTAGAGTAGATTATTTACGACTTTAACACTGGAGCATCTTATTGTGACGTCAGAGATGAACAGAAGTGCCAAGACACGAGATGCCACATTCAACACTCATGAAACATCACTCTTAAGACACAACCATTCTCTCCAAGTTGGTGGCTATTGCTTAAAAGTACAAACATATTAACTAGAAATCCGTTTGGAAATTCTCGGATCACATGCCCTATATATCTGAGAAACATCCAATCACACTCCTACACCGTTCAAATATTTCCCCCATTCTACGGTTTCAAGAGTCAAACTATCGGGCAACCACTTTCCCCCCAGGACTCAAATAATTGGCCAGATTTGCCTCCTATTCTATAGTTTTAAGCCTCAAAGGAATTTCCCATGCATTCTCTAGCACATTATTTCTTTAAAGCAACTCGTTCCCCACATCGCCCAGGATGAAAATCGCACGAAAGTCATTTACTCTTAGGACCTACAGGCAGATATAGGATACGATAAATACCATACCAGCCTTTTCAGGTCCCTTAAAAATCTACAATCTAAATCACAAAAGAAACATACACGATCATACTTCAACGCCGAAATGGACCCCAAATCCCAGCCTGAGCAATATGAGCATGACTGTGTTGGAGACGATAAACCAGAGCTTCAGCAACAGCACCCTCACAGAGCGACCGCGGAGTCCGTCGACGACTATTCTGACTCGTATCCTCCTGATAAAGGCAGGCATGTGCATATTTACGTAGAGCATGAAATTTTTCAAGCGCCTCTCTCTAGCTCTGGATCTCCGGAATACCGATCTTATCAAACAGACCCCCCAGTAGAGACTTGCCTGCGTCAAAGAGAGACCTCTAACCCTCATACTCCCGGAGAGATAACCACTGCTCCTAGTTCCTTAGCTGATGAGGTTCTGCGGGTGGACAAGCACAAGTCGGTGTCATTTTACCCTTATGTGAGAGTCCGCGACATCCCCCCTAGGCCTCTTACGAGCGAACCTCGCAGAGTTCATTTCAACCCAGTTAGTACTATCTATCGAAATATAATTGTTTCATATATCCACGTACCTGCTAGATCCCACTCACATGGGCGCCCTGACAGGTCACCTGATAGAGTAAGTATAGACAGGATGGCCCCAATGGATCAAATGTTAGACCAGAACGGTGATCTTCTCTCGTACAAACGTTAAACCAGCCCGTGTACCAGTGCGATCTTTTGAGATGTATTTCCTAGTAGCCTTCTTACCGTTTAATTTGTATTGGCTGTAGATGTGTTCGTTGTGTACGGAGGGTAGCGACCGACCCGCAATAAAGTACGAACTAGAGAACTAGAAAATAAATATAAAATATAAAAAACTAGCAGTGAAATTGAAACATAAAGAATAGAATGAAGTGAAACCAAATGGGGACATCTAAACCATTGTCCAAATCCCATTCTCTAGGATTTACATTTAAGTTCTATCTAATACTATGGCCACCTTTAGCCTGGGAACCACTTCTAGTAACTATACGACAGTACGAAAAACGGGGTAAAATTGATATAATAGTACTACAGCATCAGAGAGGAAATACCGGAATTTGGACAAGAATGCTGTAATATTCTCGTATTCTATACTATTACTATATACGAGATCTGCTATATTTGGAAGTGCACGGGTGTACCCAATCAATACCCTATTTTCGTGCTGTAGTTGTAACTTGTAGTATGAACAGACCATTTTTTTTGTTCCAGAACGGGCGCGCTTCATAGCTGGTGCGTGGGGAGCATTAGGCAGCCGGTCTGGTTGAAGCTGGAGGAGATGAAGTACATTATAATATCAGAATACGTTCGGTAAAAACCCTATTTAATTAGTAGCCACTTGAGGTTTTAATAGAATATTAAAATCCTTAACCTTATGCATTATATATGTATGTAGGAAGAGTGGAAGTAGCGGTATGTAGGTGTATATACTGCTATCTCTGGAATGTGTTGTATATTGATGATAGGTAGATTGGGTGCGTGGTAAATCATTGCCATTGAAGGCCCAATGGGTGTTGGTGCCCTGGTTCTTGGAGTAATATATTAATTTGTGGTAAAACTTCTAGGGTATCATGTTTTTAATGAGGTTGTACGTCGTATACCACCTTCGATATGTTCTGACTATACTTAACTTAGCATTGTTAGTACACCCAGCTACCACAATGATGAATTTACTATTTTCTGAAGAGTATCCACTGTATTCTGTGATCAGCTTTCTACATACCAGGATTTTAGAGAAACTAAGACTGTTTCTTTCGGGTTTCCCCTGTATCTTTACCAGTTCAGAGTGTAAATCTGTAGCTGAAAATTCAAAGGGCTAAAGGGGAGACAGTGCCCACCCTGACATGGCTTTTGTCTTAAATAAGGTAAGCATAGACACAGCACAGAGGATATGGTATACGGCATATAAACTTAATAGGATCAAGTATTTCCTTATATATTTTTCATTTTGTAACTTACATATTATAGCTTAAGACTTTATTATCTTAGCCCCAACCCATAAATCTACAGCTCGACCCTTTGAGAACTTTTATTTTCAGGTCATATTGAATACCATACACGTAGTAACCTCCTAATTTCTCCCTCCCACAAGTACATATAAAGAGGCTAAGACATCACCCTAAAAAACAGTCTGCGAACCTTTCTATAGCTCCTCACGGTCTTCAAGGTCTTCACGGTCTTCACCATCTTCAATCTTCACCGTCTTCGCATTTCTTCTGGCTCTTGTTTTCCTTAGCCCAAGAGTTAGTGCTGATCATAGGTTATATACTTGATAGATAATACCTTTGCTTTCTGCTGCCTCAACTGTCTCAGCCTTGTCTTGTGCCTGTTGTACAATCCCCAACGCTCGAACCAATCTTCTTCAGATATACCGAAATACCACCTCAATGGCCTCTTTTCAGGCTTTGGAGAGTTCTTTAGTCTTTCTGGGACACCATTATAAGTTTTCAACCAGTTTACCCCAGCTACTACGGCACTATCAGGTACCGCTGTCTTTGGAAGTCAACAAAAAGATTAAGAAAACCTGAGAACTTTACAGGTATTATCTAATATATTTCTAGTCACTATTCTATACTAAGTGTGAAAATTTGATGTGTTAGATGGTAGTTCCCGTTAATATAGGCACTTTGGCGGTCAGAAACCACTTTTAGTTTCCCTTAAAATATACTGAGTAAATAACAATACTACTCTAGTTATAAATTATACCTTAGAGTTTATTTGATATAGCCTCTATTATTTCTAATAAAAAGAGGTTTGGGTGGAGTAGTGGGTCCTATTGCATTGAGTGATTTTTGGTAGGTAGGTAGAGCCCACAATAGAATAAGACTAGGTAGCCAATAAGAAATTATATCCAGGTAGAATTATTGGCCTAGTACTATTCTACATACTGATATTTTATTGCACTAATCTAACTCCTGTTGTGGTTGTGGTGCTGCATCTAAATTTGTGATTATTTTGAGGTGTCAATCCGCGGTTATTTTTGTCCCCCCACAATACAAACCCGCTGCTTGGGCCTGAACCAGAGGGGGCCTGAATACCACTGGTATCGGAAGGAGTACCCGGGTTGAGGAGGGCTTCAGAATCTCTGGCACCGGGGGTTGGGACTCCATCTAGGCTAGGTATTTCAGCTATGCTGGTATCGATGTTTGAGCTCGAGCTATTGTCTTCCATTCTCCTTCAGTGTGGAGAAGAGAGGTAGGTGGGGTAACCGCTGTCGAGGGGAGATATGTCTCTATTTGTCTTGGCAATAGCACTATTAATAGGGAGTATCTCTGCTAAATGGGATACCAAACCACAGGGAGTATATATTACCAAGCACATCCCCAGAGATACTGTTAAAACTGCATTTATAGATAGGCCTGGTATCTATATAGGTGCTTAGGGGATAGTTTAAAGGGGTTTATAAAGAAACGGAAGGGAGCCAGCCGAAATATAAGCATATATGACTAATAATAAGGGAAAATCTAAGCTGTATATGAGTTTACTTAATGAACTTGAGCAAGATATCGTGTGCGTGACCAATAGTAGAGATAATACTATCTATGTATACATGTAGTTGAGTGAAAAGCGAACCGGAAAACAAAAATGAGCAACTAATAGAGTACATAGACTAGCATCATTCAACATAGAATATACCTACATGTATTATTAGGGGAGAAGAAAAAAGTAAAACATAATTCGAATTACGAGCTGGGAAGACAGTAGAGTTTCCCTAGCCTTAGGACTAATACCCGTACGTGTATCGTCTTTTTCACCTACGTCTTCTTTTGCGTCTTTTCCAACCGTATACACTTCAGCCTCGATCCAGCTAGCTAATGGGAACGACTGATTTTATTCTAAGGATCAACCTTTCCATTACTGCCATAGCACAATCGGCTGATTTACTCAAGAGCATGGTGGCACCAGCCTCGTATCCTGAGGGTGATTTTCCAGAAGGTTCTTAAGAACCTTGAAAGGTACTGCAACATATAAGAGCCTTTAGATAGGTAGTCATCAACTCCCTCTCAAAGCCTTGCTAGGTTAAACTTCAGTGTAATAGAAGCCCTAGAACCCTCTAGTATAAAACCAACCTAAAAATCGAATCTTATGTTCTCATGCTTTAAGCCCCAAGACGCCCCGGAGATGTTATAGGAGGGACTGAGCCATAGGGCGTCTGGGCCTAATATCAGGACGAAAGGACCACCCTTTTGCGAAAACTGGTCTATACCTCATTAGGCCCTTTAGGTTCTAGTTCTGTGACTAGCAGTTTTCCTTGTTGTAGATGGTATTATAATGCTAGTACTGTAAGTGGACCATATCTAGTGTGTGCTATGTAGGGTCTCATAAATATTAGAATAGGCCACATGTAGGGGTATATCTGGTCTTGGAAACTAAGCAGATCTACCACAATTTAGGCTTTTGTAGTATTCTAGAAATTTCCCAAGTAGTAATGTTATTTATAACTTAAAAGTGCCCTTAACCTCAAGATAAATTCTGTACTTGGCAGCACTACGCCAAGATACATATAAACACCTACCCCACTTCTTGAGTAGCTGCCTGATCAACTACGACAACACTAAAGATGGAGACTCCACGAACGGCTACGGGGAAGCTCAAAAGCGTTACCAATATTGATCGTTCTGTGGTCGACAATGCTATAGGAGGACCTCATTTAACTAATAAAACTATAGAACATCTTTTCGTTTGTGACTGGCTTGCTTGGTCACAGTGTAAAGCATAAATTCAAAAGCATAGAGTTCGAAGACACGACCTTGGAGGATTGTATTACCAATAACCTATGCGAAAAATGGAGGTTTTTGGACCCAGAGAAACTAGCCAATCTTAAGAAAGTGCTAGAGGATTCATACCCAGAACTAAAGAACATGGAGAATGGGTGGTTATCTGAGAGCTTGATTTATATCAAGTGGCGTAACAACGAGACTTCAAAAAAAAAAAAAAAAGTACGTATATTAGTTAATCGGTCTAGAGTAATTCCCGGCAGGTCGATCTGCTGCCACCGGTGCGCCTGCGCCCGGGGTCCCTGAATCTGAGATCCCCGGGTCCTCCGCAGGGGGTGAGCACACCACAAGCGTGTCTAAGTCTAAGGAATAGAGCATATGGACCTTTTTTATAAGATAGGTGGTAATGGATCTTTGTCAGAGTAGCTGTGTTCAGATAGCATTTAGGAAATCATATATTGTTTCCCTTCATAGCTTCTAAAATATTAGCTTATAATCTCGTGCTGATTTACCATATAATCTTTGGTGTACATTTATCTCTAGTACTCATAGCTCTACAAGCCGATGAAATGCATCTGGGAAAAGGCATTTTCTCTCACCTAAAATTTGTGTGGTAACTTGTATGTAAATATTGGGCGCAAGTGACCTGAAAAAGGTGTTTTTCGGAACAGCTCCATTAACACCAACCAGACCCATTAACTATCCGTGGCTCACAACAATCTTCAGTCTAAATATTATTATTTATCTTTAAACTAAGACACTCAGACACTATATTTAAGAACCTTCTCATTTCCTGTGTGAGGAGTAAGCTAGGTGGAAAACGCGACTCTTTAAACTACAGTACGAAAAAACGGAGTAAGGTTGCTATATACAGTACTATACAGCTAGTATTGTAGAGCTTGAGGGTAGATGCCGTATTGAACCGGAGTTTAGGCAATAGTTTTGCAATACTCTAGTGTCCTATAATATTTCTATCTATGGGATTTCTGTTGTATGTGGGGAAAATAGTGTGCCCAACCCATCCCCTCTTTTAGTACTGCATCTTGTAGGTTTAATTATCCCAGGGGTTCTGGTATGTCTATAACATTTACTATTATGAGTCTCAATGGGTGATCATTGTTCTATCAGTCCCTAGTGGAGGACTTCCAGGAGTCTATGCCAAGACATGGACTTCTTATGTCTTGGCGAAGGTCCTAACTGACCCTCTACAAAAATGTGTATTTACCATCTACAGAACAACGGTCATTATCTTACTTTAAGCTTATTCTCAGGCTAATAATTTGTTATGATATCTCCCTAGTGATCTTATATTATCTAAGCTGCTGTTGTGATGTGGGGAAATGCCTGGGAATGGCTAATTTTGACGATTCTTGGTTGTGGAAGGTGGTTTATATTTATTTATTTAGAGCTCTCGGCTCTTGAAAACCTCCTTTTTAGACCTTACCATATAGTCCGGGAGTGACCGCGGACCGAGATTTTAATAGAGAAATGCGTGGAATGTTACTACGGAGTTACTAGGGGCGACTTTGTTTATCTCATAACTTCGCCATATCGGCTCTGACAAGGTGGTTTATATCCATTCTCATAGTAACGTTTATAGAAATCTTTCCGTGTATTTGACGATAGGTTTATTCACCCAAGATGAGGTATTAGCCTCTGTTTATTGCATGAGGGAGGAACATTCGAACTTAACTATATACACAATAGTAATATATGTTTGTTTTGACTCAAGTCACAAGATTCGCTGTTGTAGCATCCACAGGTCTTATGATGTGGCATTATGTTGGTACTCTAATATATGCAGGCACCCGGATCAATCGTAGATCTATAAAGCTTAAAGATATTATAGTACATATATAAAAAATCTACGTTATAAAATAAATAATTTCATGTTTATTTAGGAGTGATGAAAAAAATGTTCAATAAAGTGAAGGTTTTATGCAAGTATATAACCCGGGCGGGGCTGGTGTCCGCCCCCCCCCCTTTCGCATTCCATCAAGCACCATAACACATACAGCAAATTTAAGATGTCAAGGCAGGCACCAGAGTTCAAGGCATTATCGGAGAAGATGGGGCATACGGTCAAGTCGGGGTCCCCTACAAGCACGTCTGCTTCTATGAGGGGTAATGATGTTGGGCTAAGTAAAGTGTAGAAAAATATTCCGGAAACACTGGAACTATGATTGATCTGGATCGTGTGATCATAACGAAGGTCGAGGAAGATATACGGAATTGGGTTTTACCGACACTAATTCCGAAGAATGAGCAGGACGAGAAAGAGTTTATGCATCTTTGACCCGTCTGATAAACGATGCATGGAACAGGAGCTGGAGAAATATGAGACATAGAAAGAATACTTTAAAGAATGAAGGACGGCCCCGGAAGGGAGACAGGGGGACGCCTCAAGAAGGAGAGGAAGAAGGACAGGAAGAGGAAGATGGAAGGCAAGAAGAGGCAAAGCAAGAAGAGGAAGAAGGGCAATAAAGATCTCAAGAGGGTAAGGCCTCCCCTAAACAATTGACATTAGTAAACTAACAGACCAAGGACGAGATGAGATAACCCCAAGAGAGACGGCACCAAGTGAAGAGATGCCCTTTTCAGATCCTAAGCTGAGAACGGGGTCTTTTAGACCATAGTAATATATACCCGGGTATATATATAGTAGGGGTATATCAGAACTATCAGTGGTGTAATAGCTAGAAGTATACAATGTTTAATGGGCTTATAGTGCTACACTAGCTATAGGTCGCCTCCAAAAACGGAGAAGGCATAGAAGTATATCACTAGTAATCATATCTTGAATTATCGAGGGTTTTCGATGAGTCTTCTTAAGTACGAGATCCTCTTGCAAGCGTATGACACTCGGCGAATGGCTAAGCCTACATGAGAGGTTTCAGGCCCCAGATTATTGAGGGTGGCCGGCTAATATTATATGCCGCAAAAAGAAAAACGCCTATGAGCTTCTGTGCAGTAACTAGTTCAAGATACTACAAGCAGGCGCAGTTAAAAAAGGGTTACATGATGTTCTCACTTGATATATCTCACTCAGAATATACATATATTAATTTATAACCCTCTTGGGAAGATTTTAGGAAAGCCCTAGACACTAGCCCCTGATCTACCGGGCTCAGCGATAGTACCATTTATAATAATTTTCAACTGGGTAGGGGCCTATCATCGACCCAGATTTAATATATTACAGTCCCATCCCATTTCTATCCACCATGTATATATATGTACATGTATCGATAAAACGTCCACTATACTAGCAATAGGAAACTTTCTTAAGACCTTAATTCACACTCTAGCCCATAGTAACCAAACACGAGCTAGGACTCGACCCACACCACTAAAAACATACAAAACACGCCCTTTCAATAGGTAGCTAGTCTACTAGAGTTGAGATAAACTAATACATACCTCTAATAAAATTTATAACTGTACTGATGCTGGCGTGCGACCGGGGGTCATCTATGACTAAATGACTACTAAAAGGCTCAGTTCATGTAGGTTATTTAGTGCCCAGATTAGTCGGCTAGAACATACTCTTGGTCATGGTTACATGTAGCTACTATGTAACTCTAAAGTATTCCCTAGGTACCAAACACCACAGTGCCAACCATACAAAATCTAGGGCATACCAATACTAGATACACCATATCTACCAACTCACACATATGAATCAGCGTGGTCTATATAAATGGATAATATTTACTAAGGGAAATAGCTATTTAAAGTAGTGTTCAGTGTGTGGAGAAATGGAAATTAAGGGAAATCAGACACTTTACTCTACAAATTTCTTTAGTAATTATTGCTATAAAAAAATAAAAATAAAAACTCATCAGGGAGTTGAACCTTCATAGTTCAGCACAAGTATTTAGGCCACCTACCACCTAGACCATTCACTTTTATACTTTAACTTAATAAATTGACTATGAGATCTATGAAATAATGTGGAAAATGGTAGGTAAATGGAGAATTGCATAAATAGTTATAGCACTGGAAATAGCAAGGGGAAAAGCATACATGTACTTTAAATGAATCACAAAGTCTCAGGTGATTCATTTCCCACAAGCCTTGTAGGTAAATTAATTAAAATAGTCTATTTATAAAATATTTGTATGGAGTTAAGCGTGCTTGATTCATTTCCATGGGTCGATAGAGCCAGTTCGTAGACCCAACGTTTTGTATATTCTTTTATATATAGTGTGTGTTCATGTGTTTTGTGATCAAAGGCTCGCGAGCTTGAGTATGCTGCCAAGCCAAACAAAGCTTTATTACTTCACCTCGCCTACCCCACTTTCTCCTTCATGCCACAAATGGATACAGATACAGTTGCTTCGGCGTCGGTGTCGGCGTCGGCCTCAGCTCCCAAAATCCCAGCGCCAGCAGCAAAACCTCATCAGCTAACGGCAAAGACAGTCTATTCACTTATTAAAGTTACTCACACTCGTAAAGTTGAGATAAATAAAGGTAGTTTAGGAAGATTGGAGAGCGGTCACGGAGTACCAGGAGTGCTAAGCAAATCGACTAATTCAACTACCCCCGATAGTGGCCCGGGAAGTTTATAAAGCCCACCTAAGAAGTGTTGATGTTGCATTCGAGGACATCCCTGAGAAGATTATGACGGAGGCGGTACAGGAGCTAAGGAGAAGGCTGCCTGATTTGTTTGGGCAATGCGAGGGGGACTGGTACGGGATATAGCTGTTACATAACCGGCATAGGGGGAGATTTCGAAGTAAAAAGATCAGTGATCTTGAAGGGACACCTGGATCAGTTGGCGATGAAGAACAAGTTATGTTTTAACAAAAGAAGTAATCTATCATTACAAACTAAAATTGGGATCTTTTTAGGGGATGAGGAGAAATAATAAGGTTGATGCCCAGTGCCAAGGATCTAATAAGAGATGTAATTCCTAGACATCACCATTCACCCTAAAACACGATGGGTGATTTGAAAATATATCTAGTTTAGTACTATGAGATAATTCAATTCGATACTCTTGCTATGTCACTTTTTAGCTATTTACCTATTTAAGGCATGAATAATTGTCTGTGGTGTGGCGTAGTAGCAAGGGGTTACTGCCTTGTACCTACATGTAGTTGGTCATTCTCCCGGGGGGATTTCCGGTTATATACAGCAAAAACTTAGTGGTGAACTCCCTAGTCTGCCAATGATTTTGCTTAATTGCCCGTAATTCTCTCAGTCTCCTAAACTCTCACATTAACTTTGTCATATTCTATAGTATGAAGTTGTAGTATTCGGTAGAGAAAACTTTCTAGTGTTGGTTGTAGAGGGGGCTTAGGTGGTTGCCAGATCAATCTCCCTCTTGCTCTAGAACGGCAGTACATCCTAGCACTAAGATTTATATTGGTATTATGCAAGCTACGTACATGTAGGTCTAATGGGCAGATATCAGAATGCTCAGCCACAGTCAAGAAGACCCTCTATGCTATAACCAGTGGTGACGGAGATGTTTTAGGTTCTCCCTCTCTTTCTCCTCCGTCTCTTTATTCTCTACCATCTCCATCTCTTTGTTCTCCATCTCCATCTTCCGTTTCTCTCTCTCTTGATCCCCCTCCGTCTCCGTCCCTCGTCTTTCCATCCCTTGATTCTCTCTCAGCTTTCTCAGCTCCTCTCTCAAACCCCTCAACCTCTGAAAGTCCCTTAAAGTGTTGCCCAGTTTCTCTATTGCCTCTTTGAGTATCTTCTCTACTTCTTCATCATCCGCTTCCATATCAGCTTTCTCGGCCGCCAACGCAACTGTATTTGCCCCTTCTACTTCATGATAAGTCACCGCCAGCTTGGCCACCTTTTTCTTCCCTAAAGCAGCCTGGCTAGCCTTGACCGTCTTATCCATTTCCAAAGCAATCTGATCAGTAGACAACTTGACCGCCTTTGCTGCCCCCAAGACAGCTGCCCTCTTGATTAGAAAGTGCCAGGGAAGAAATGGAGAGGGGGAAGACCGTACATGTTGGGCGCTTAAGTCGTCTAGCATTATTTCTGCATACGTCGTAGGCTAATTGCTTAAAAAACCAGTCCCCCGGATACTGGAAGACCTTGAAAAACTTAATGTACCTCCCCTCCCATCGTTTGTCATACGTATCTTGCTGCACAGCTACCGCAAGGTCTTCCTTTTCTTCCTCCATCAAGTTTTTCCAGAGTAGGGGCTCCTCTCCTAACCTCTCTTTAAGCCCAAAATACACACCGTGCAATCGCGACTCGGTTCCTTGGCAATATTGCTACTGCAGCGTAAACTATCTTTCGCATCTCTAGAGTAGGGGAGTAGGTTCTCTTACCCTGAGTAGGTCTATACCACCTTTACCAATGATTGACTCGGCCAAGTCCCCCTTTCCGCCCAGGAGTTTGCTGTTATTACTCCCGGAAAAGGTGCTCGGGGTTGGTATGACTACGGGGCCTGCTGTTACGACTCCCCCACCTATATCTAGAGGTACCAACTCTTTTAGAACTCGATCATCCATTAGAAAGAATACCGACGAAGGGGCCTGATACTTTAGTGTTCTCTTGCCGGAGTATGTTGCTGCTGTTGCTGTGAGAGGCCTCCCATAAGGCAATAAGTGGGGTTAATAGCCCCCATTCGGCCCACGTGATGAGTGGTCTAGTCCCCCAATCAGATACCTAAGTCTATTAACCAAGCAAATCCCACTCAGAATCCACGCCACAAAACCATTTGGCTGGATGATTCGCTCAGGAATACGCTTGGTATATCAACTCTATGCTCTACATCTTAAAAATAAACTATGGCTTAGCCTCAAACAACCAAGGTCTCCCCACCCACCATTATGCTTACAAGCAATTATTACATGAAGCGGATTCACGATTTCCTAGAGTTTTTGACCGAATCTATCAACTACTTCTACTACGTGCACACAATTAACATCTAATCAAGTACTTGGGCTGTAATTAAATACCCGGATCAAGTGTAACCGGTCTACCAAAATCCACCACAACAAAGTCTTGAAATTACATGAATAAAGCTCAAAACAGTTTAACTACTATCCCAATTACGTTTTTCTTTGATTTTAATTTTGCTTGCAATTATATCTATTGCCCTCACAATAGTATTTGTTTTTGCCACTTTACTACGCATACAATTTTGTGTGTAGTCCAAGGTTGCAACCAGAATCCGGGTTATTAATTACGCCCCAAGTAGTAACCTAAAGGATTTAGATTAGAATTCCCGGCGAGAGTACATTAATACACCCGTCCCGGTTTCAGTTTTTTGAAAGCCATGAGTATATTACACTTACACCCGAGGTCGGCCGGACTTGTAGAGAAGTGGGGTCAGTAGGCTTTTGAGATAGATATTAATTCGAATGAGTGCATTTAGCTCGAATAAGCGGTTGAGAGGGTGACAGCCCCCGGTAGTATCAAATGTGGATGGAGTAGTGATTTAGGAGTTACGCACCCTACTATTAACATTAGCCTTCTAGCTCCGTTATAAGTAATTCTAGGAAAAACTCGGAAACTTATAGGCTTCATACGGCCCCCCCATTTCCGGACGCGATTCAAAATTTTCAGCCCCGCTGTCGATTCTAGAAATTATAGAGCCGACAAAGCTGCTAAAACGGCGTTAAATATTTAGGGACTACCATCGTCTATTATCCAAACAGAGGAGGGTGAAATAGGCAACTATATGTAGGCCTGGATTGTAGATGGTGGCGCAGCTCTCTTGTGTGCCAAGGTTCACTCGCAACATGTGATACACAACATATCACTCGTATTTACCACCGGTAGATTACGATGTTATCCTGACTCTGAAAACCCCTTCATCGGCTCAAAGCTTGTATAATATATACGTGCACCCTATGATTACCAAGATTCAAATTCTAAGGTTATATATATATATTAAGAAAAGGCAGAAAAAGGATAAGAAATATCACTTAAAGCCTCTTAAAACTCCAACCTAACTATCTACCCTGTGCACCAAGAATAATTTGATCTTACAGAAAGCGCCTTCAGGACCCAGAAACTTCCCACATGTACCCCTATAACCGGAGGCATAACGCATAGAGAGGCCATAATATAGGTTGGGGATCACACCAAGGCGGTACAATACAAAGCCTAATACAAAACACAAAAAAACGGGAACAAGACTTTTTGAATTCGTAATCTCGTTATCCCTCATAAAAAATACAACATCCCACCATTTCTCCTGCTAAAAGGATATCATAAAAGAAAAATACAAGCCCCCCACCCCAGCAAAATATAAAAAAATAAAATACAAAAAAAACCCCCCGCCATGCTTTTCCTAATCAACCTTACTACAATAATAAAAAAAGTCATCATCGTACCCCTCCCACTTCTTCAGCCTCACCAACTCCTGCCCCACTCCTTGCTGCTGCTGCTCAGGGCCTATAGTACCCCCGATCACCGTCCCGTCTCGACCCACTACCCCCGTGGTGACTCCTTCTGCTGTCCCCCGGCGCGCTACCACCCCCGTTTGCACTGGGCCCTCCAGTAGACGGGCGCCTGTAGTCCCTTTCGAGCTCTTCTTGGTACCCATACTCCGCGATGCGGCTATCATCCCTCTCCCTTTCGCGCGGGTGCCTGTATTCCTCGAAACTGACACCACAAGAGACGAATTAGCTAAGTGTGGAGGTATAAGGGAGCTGGTTGAAGGAGGGAAAACAAACTCGTCAGGATAAGAAGCAGCACCACCCGAATATCGTATATCCTCAAATTTCCTCAACATCTCATGTTGTTCCCGTTGAACTCGGCTTATGTCCTCAAGTCTTTTTGGACGCCTCGAATCATCCCCAGGGGGGGGCGGTGGTCCTGGTGCTGGGGCGGGAGTATCGAGCGATGGGTTATCCCCGCTTCCTGGAGTGCGTGCTGAGATACCTGATGAACCAGACCAGTCACCTTCTGGGCTAGGGGAGCGTTCACGACGATGGCGGGACCGATGACGTGATTGGTGGCGGTGGCGGTACTCTGAGCGGTCCCGTTGGCGTGAAGAGCGGGGCTTTTCAGCCGCATCAACACTAGGATGGTGGCCATGCGAGGTGTGGGGACGTGTAGGTGGGTTAGGACGAGCGCCTTTTGGTTCTTCGCCAAGAGTAGGGCGGGGGTTGGGTTCCTCTCTCCAAGATGGGTCTGCATATTGTTTTCGAATGGGAGCTTTTGATTTTGAGTCCTTGCGACTGTGACGGCGGTCATCTTCATCCTCTTCAGGGTATGGCATTGTCATTGGCACCTTCTTACGGTGACCTCCGGGAAAGGGGGCTTCCGCCACTTCGGGGGGAGTCATCTGGTCGTGGGGAGGGCCATAGTGGTGACTACCAGGGGCAGGAAGAGCGAGTGTTTCCTCCTCAGATTCCTCATCAAACTCAGGTGGGAACTCTTCCCATACTCTCCACCAGCCGTCGCAGATGATTTGGTCCTCCTTCTCGGGAAAGCACCGCCGTGGGATCGATTTAGGGAATGGTCGGCCTAGTTTGTCTACCACTGCCCAGGAGGAGACGATCTTTTGGATACGTGCGGCCTCACGGGTAGGGTTCGACATGAGCTGTGTAAACATCCAAGTCTCGAACCCGCGAGGGGTGAGAGCTGGGATGCATGGCTTCTGATCAGATGCAGGTGGGATATAAAAGTGCTCGCAGTTCAAGGCTCGGTAGATGGATGACAGCGATGACAAAGTTCGACCGGTGAAGAAAACCTTCCAATCCAGCGGTTCCTTATCAACGGGGTTACAAGTATAAAAGTCCACCATCTTGTCTGGAGTAATGACGATGCTCTCCTTCACCGGGCGCTCCTTAATCTATAAAAGTGTAAGCCATGACCTCTGTCCGCATACATATCGGAGTTGAATATATATACCATATAATTTGCAGTCTCCCTCAACAAGCTGACCAGCTTTTCCCTTGGTCTTGGTTCCCTTCCGACCTCCTTATCGACCAAATCGCCCCAAAGCTCATAGAGGTTGGAACCATCTTCGATATTCATCTTCGGCTTACCCGACGCCGCAGAAGAGGTTGAAGTTGCAGGTGTGTTTCCATAGGCCGAGGTGGTAGTTGATTTTGACTGTCTATGTGATGCTTTCCTTCCCAAACCATCATCTCTCATAGTCCCTGGAGGACCTTTGGGTGATAGATGCGGAGGGGGGCCTGTTGCGGAAGTGGGAGGTGGCTGAGGTGGGAAATACCCCTGCTGGCCGGACGGCGGGGGGCCATAATGCTGGCTCTGGCTCGGTCTCTGCTGGTGATATGAATGATGAGGTGGAGCCGGAGCTGGTCCTGGTGCTGGAGCAGCTTTCTGAGCAGCCGGATCAGGCCCAGAGCTATAACCGGGGAATCCACCGGGGACCTGCTGGTGGTGTCCATGAAGGCCTTGTGGCGGTGCAGGCGGTGGGGCTGGTGCAGCAGCGACAGCGGGGGAACCTTGGCGCTGATTGTATGGGGCAACCGGTTGCGATAGTAATGGCGCACCGGACGGAGGGGCAACCCCGCCTCCCCCCTCTCTCTGGGTAAACTGGATACTCCTCATGAGATCCTCAGCGAGCCTCTGAACCACATCGGGAGGAAGGTTGTGGGTGTTTGCGATGATGTGGGGGAGATCTGGAGAATATCCTCCGGCTGCGGGAGGCGGATATTCCTGTCTCTGTGGCTGCTGGGACTGCTGGGGAGGAGAAAAATCAGGACGACCCTGTTGTGTCCTGTAAGGTCCCTGTGAAGAAGAATTAGGTGGGGGAGCTGGGGCTTGCGACTGATGGGGTGGTTGCTGCTGGTAGTATCCTCCAGGAGCTCCGGCTGATGGAGGAGCATAACCGCCGGCGCTATAGGGAGCGGTTGTGTGAGGCCTTAGGGGGGGAGGCTGCTGCTGTGGTGGAGAGTTTGAGTAGTTTGAGACTGGAGACGTCGCAGTGTTCTGGCCATAGTGTTGCTGCTGTTGCTGGGATGGGGGAGCACCTCCGCCGTGATGCTGGGTGTAGAAGGGGGACTGTGACGGCGGAGGGCCCGCGGCATAATAGTGACCGTGATTTGACATCTGAGAAGAATATGGAGGTTGTTGGAGTTGATGCTGATACTGATAATGCTGATGTTGGAGGGGTGGTGATGGTGTTTGTGGTGTTGTTTGTTGTGTAGCCGTGTCGCTATCACTCGCGACTGTCGCAGAGCGGGGAAGCAACACCTCGAGAGTCGTCCGAGTGCTTGAGTACTCGGGGGGAGAATCTGGAGGGGGGAGGGGGGGTTAGCAGTGTATTTGATATATTGGGTATATTGGAGTGCCTGTATTTCTGTATTTCTGTATTTCTGTATTTCTGTATTTCTGTATTTCTGTATTTCTGTATTTCTGTATTTCTGTATTTCTGTATTTCTGTATTTCTGTATCGTATTTCTGTAATGTCTGTCTCTTTGTCTGGTGTTTGGCCTCATGCTCAAGACATCACGGAACAATACAGCGCAACACAACACGATACAATACAATACAATACAAACACCACAACTCACAGCACAGAATAGATGGATTGCCTACCTAACGGGTCTGATGCTCTTCAGGTACCGATCGATAGCAGTGGTGAATGGAAATGGAAATGAAATAAAGGAGATGGAGCTACTCTTCTATGTAATGATGAGCCCACAGCCCCTCAGTAATAGTAGTAATAATAATAGTAATTGATAGCCTCCTACATAAAAACTTTTATTTCCTAACACGACATGGATCCACAGCCAAGGAAGGAAACAGCAGACCCCTCACTCCCTCTTCCCTCTTCCCTCTTCCCTCCTCCTCTCCCTTACTCTCCCACTTACTCCCTTTACGCAAGAAAGACTCACACACCCCAACAAACATTTCCCTTCCCTTGTATCGTGCAGCGTGACGTGGTTTACGGAGGGCCGTCAACATCCCGACTCTTCCTATAGGACCGGGGACAGTTTCAGCCGGTTTCTTCATCCGTATAAAAAGTGCTGTTTCCTTCCTGCCAAGGGAAATCCCCCCCGTAGCAAATATCTCCCCCCTCACTCTCCACTCAAGCTGAGATGCGGCTCTGTTGCACAAATCGTTGTCCTATGTAATCTCACAGAGACCCCGACATATTGGTAACGATTTCACCCGTTACGGGTATTTGTTGTCGTTGTCTTTTTTGTTTTTTTCCCTTCTTTTTTTTCCCTCCCTCCCCCCGCACATGTCAATAATATGTTGTGCTTAAACAGGCTGTGCTGATAAAATATAAAATAAAATAAATTCCACTTCTGTGCGCATCCCTCCCAGATCTGGTCAAGTGTGCGGGTCCCCCCCTCTGAGTTTCAACTTGAGTTTTGGTTGGGCGCGAAACCCATGCACCTGGCGATGGCCTGCCAACGTGCAGCGCGCTGTTCAGAAATAGTAACAGAGGGCAACCCTCACACCGGACGCTCTGGACAGTGCGTGGCAGGGACGTCATACTATAGGAATTGGGTGATCACGAAAAAATAAAAGAGATTTCCTTTTCTTGCTTTCTGAGATTCTTGGCAGTGATACTTTTTTTTTTTGTTTGGTGTTTGGGGTGGTGGCTAGATACAGAGAGATGCTCCCTCCCTTCCCCCCCCCCCATGTAGGTATCCAATTTTCACCGCCCGTAAACGCCGCCCACAAAGACGCACGTCTGCGGCATCCCGCATCTACCCTTTCCAAAGCGGAGTGCAGTGTCAACATTCTCATCTCGAACTTATGTACGTGTTAGTTACATACTTACACAGCCTTATCAACCTGGAAGCCTCGCATGCGAGTACCCAATCGGGTATTTTCTCAGCCTATGAGGCTCTGCTTAGGCGGTTGTTGATTCTGCCTGGGCGGGCGGCGGCGGTGGGAGTAGAGTAGGGTTGATGGGGCTGTGGTGCGAGGGTCACGGAGAATCACTCGAGTTAGGGCGTCTGGTCTCACTTTCTGCGTAAGACTGAAGTCTGGGGAATATTACCACTTGGACCAGGACTAGCAATGCCACAAAAAAGACGCCGAATCTCAAGATGGTAATGGCCAGTTTTCTCCCCACTTCAATTAACAGGCACAGACCTTATTAGACATTTCCGGTATTTACAAGGCGGCGAGTCGTTTCTTATCCTGCAAAAAAGTATTCCCTCCCTCAGCCCAAGTTACGCTACATCCACAGAAATGTTACACTAAAAGATTCAATATATATGCCCACAATCAGATGTGATATCGAATTATTTATTCTATATTATAAATTTGTAGGCAACAAATTGAAAAATGCTCATCGGATACTTCCAGGCGGGCCGGTATATCTTTTTATTTTCCGATGATAACTAAGAAAAATACCCCCCGTTTGTATTGGAACGTCTTTCGTCTTTGTTGTGGTGAGACGAACCGCTGGCTGGAGAACACAGATCTTGAAATTCCTTTTTTTTTTTTTGTGACAGCATTCAACAAGACGGGAGACCACAGGGGGGTTACCCCAATATCGACTGGCCTATATGCAAAAACGGCTATGAGGAGATTATCTTGGGTAATAAAAAAGTCCTAGGGCCTTGTAAGGCTCTCTTCACATAACCGTCTGTGCTCTGCATTCAAAGCATGAACTTAGTCCAACTACTAAGATCTACAGCTCACATTTAAAAAAGCATAGAACTCCCGTCCCCACCCTAGTGGAAGACCCACGACCCAATGAGGGAATCATCCATCGTTCTATTTTCTTATTGGTGAAGTACGCCCAGTGGTGGGAGCAAGGAGATCATGATTTGCTCTTTGGACCTGGTAGGTGGGCTTGTTCATGCGAGGATGAAATTCGCCTTCTTCACCTCAATAGGCTAGAGGTATTTACGGGATAAACAATGTAAGATGCTTTTTTAAGATCCAGGCCACTCGATGCCGATCGTTCACCCTGTGCGTGTTGAAAGAATCGCATGGGGTCTGCGTGATCTCAACACGCACACTGCACACGCGATGGTTGTTATCAGGTGTCCCGACCACTGCTTCTGGAACAATCAGAACGTGAACTGACTCACTGACAGCTGAGACAGTGCTTAACGTATCGATCTCGGGGAAGGCCGCGAGTGGGCGAGTGGGCGAGTGATATGCTGTGAATCGATCGAACGAGTCCTAAGAGATCTTCATCCGTTATCATCTCGAACGGAAGGAGGGCGTATAGAAACCTCAGGTTTCAGCAGTGGGCGGAGGTTTGCCGGAAAGATACATGGGTATCGATGTGTCCGAATCGTGGGCTTCATGATCAGGTAGAATGTTTAGATCATCGTTTTGTATCTAGTGTTCTGTGACCTCAGGTGGTGTCATTCTTGTGGGAAGTCGGAGGAACCTGAGGGTACCTTTAACTTTGACGGGTTTTGACATATAGTGCTGGGGTAACGTGACTCATCTGGTAAACTGCATTTGCATGTTTATACTATCTCTAGGGATTTCTGGTACGGCTTCATGAGCTGGTATTTCAGAGATATCTTAGTACTTGTATTGCTTTGTCATCACTTTTAGGGAAACTCTGGAGATAAAAGTTGTTCTGTTGAGTGGAGGCCCTGGCGTGAGCTATATTACCAGATATTCTAGGATAATTCGGAGGTTAAGAAAAAATTTATTAGTATAAAAATTGTATAATTAGCCAAAACTATGTGGTTTCATGGTGTAGTTGGTTATCACACAAGTCTAACACACTTGTGGTCCCCGGTTCGAGCCCGGGTGAAATCATTCATTTTTGTCGCTTTCTAATATATTAATTGCTGAGTAGCCCAACAAGGGTATAAATGTTACCGTACCAAAAAGAGGGGTATCCACGCACCATTCTAAGCAACTCAGCTACACTGCAAAAGTCCACGGCAAACGCCATAGCCCCCCGGGTTTATCTCTGTACTCTTTATCTGTGTTTTCGGTCTTTGTATTTAATTAAAACCAACTAGCTAACCAAGTGTTATCTAGGAGTCATAGACCTGTTTTTCCGTTTCGGCGATAATGCAATAAGATGGGTTAGGGTTCATACGCATTACAAACATTTCTTATCTATGCGTTATCAATTTCCTATCCCGCGGTATAGCACCGCCCAGAGCATACCCGGAGAAAAGAAATTATATAACACCGAGGACTAGGCTGAGGCTATAGTTTGGTATTTCTTTGCTTTTCATGATTTACAGCCCAATATCTAGCCTTGGGGGCGCCTTAATCAACCCATATCGATTAATTCATTAAATCTCGATTTATTAGTTAGCCTAGTCCAGGGGCCACCGGTAAGGTAGTTAGACATAAGCTCAGAGTACAGCCTCGCTACTCAGGGAATTCGTGAAGGAGTTGGTCTTTTGAGAAGAAGAAAATATTGTTCATACTAGTGGTATATTAAGGCAAACCCGCTGATATCATCTCTACTAGTGAGAATGTGAAAGAGGCACTTCTATCTAGATTTGCTTGACTAAATATGTTTAGATCGGCTGAAGAAAGTGGAGAAATACTTGAGCACGACCTAGGATTTGATTGAGTATCTTGAAACCTGAGCACTATCAAAGGACGACTGGGTTAGTTATATCCAATTCTGCTCCCATCAATAAGTTAAGGCAAGGCTATTCAATTTCTTTACAGTTTCGCTAAGTAGTGGATTGGTTAGAGACTACTGGGGAATCTAACTTTGGGGGTTAAAGACACCCTTGTGAGTTATATCCAGTGCTTCTCGCCTCGATATTCTATATATAAGATGTCTTGGATAGACACAAATAGAGGATCTAGTGAAGTGCTTTCTCATATTACCTACTCAGTGGGCGCGAGTGATAAATAGGGTCAATTCGCCTACTTCCTGTGCACCTACTATATAAGGTATATAATATCAAGTGCTTAGTAATTGTGGGGAGGGCTGGTTGGAGTGTAGGGCTCGACATATTATATCACCCTTAGACCTGTAGATTACCTGATAGATGGCATCGTAGCTGGGGTTTTAGATGGGAAATGAGACTATACTAATAACCTAGTTAGAATGGAATGAGAATTGGGTTTAACTTAATCACAGATTATCAATCGATATTTTGGGTTGGACAAACGTGAAACTCATCAGGAAGAAAGTGAATTACGCCCTAGTCCTCCGGGGTGGATTACAGTATCATTTGGTGGTATAGGTATTGTGCTTTATCCTGCCTACCTGCCTATCTATATCTATGTGCAATGCTAGAAAACGGCAAAGAACGAGACTCCCGAGCAGCCTGGAACGAGGCCCAGCGGGCAGGAACAGCAGAGAACGGAGACTGCAGGCAACGTGGGGGTAGCGAATACCTTGGTATTTCTCTCTAAACAGAAGTTAGGAGATACTCAGATAGAGCGAATGGGGAATGGAGGGTGGAGAGGAGGGGTAACCTAGCCTATATAATACGCAGAGACGTCTCTGCTAGGACTGGTAGCTAGTATGGTAGTAGGAGTTGGTAGCCATTGCAAGTCTTCTAAAATTAACAAGTCCCGGAGAGGACTATACTAATTAAAGTGATAGGTTTTAGGATACTGACTGTGAAATAACTATCAAGGGTATTTTTCCTACTTGGTAGTTCTATTAAGTTACTAATATATCTCAGGCGTCCATTCTTAAACAAAGAAAGCATCAGCAAGAAATGGGGCTCACCTGGGAGTATTGGTGGTACACCCCTCCCTACACTCCCCTACACTCCGATACTTCCCCCCAACCTGACCCGCTCACCCTTTACACCCACTACACTCCAACACCAGCGCAATACCACTCCCGTACGCATTCTCTCCTAAAGTTTCTATTACACCAGTACAATACCACCCCCAGTACTCTCGGTACTCTACCTCCGGCACTGTACTATACACCACTACCCTGCAGCCTCGACAGCTCCCTGGCTCCCGGTACTGCACCGCACCTCTTCCCTGTGATATTATTTATATGGTCCAGAGTTAGGTTGGTTTTTGTGAATTATTTAGGGGGCTCTTGATGTTTCGACAAGCCCCCGTTTCAGAGACTCCGTTAGAAAGAGCTAATAGCTCAATACTGCCAAGAGCAGATCATCAAATATCACTCATTTACTAGAAGGATAATTATTCTATGAAATAATAATAATAATAATAATAAATTTCATCAAACAATTATTCTATGAGGATATATAGCCCCAACTATACAGTGTACTCTCTCTATGAGAATAAGCTTGGGACCGAATCTCAGTATCCCTATAAGATGAATATTGTTATAAATAGAGGAAATATGACCTTGCTGATCTAGTTGGGACCAAGAATACATATTCTTGCAGAGCGATTGTCCTTGTGGGCAGCGCTCTTATACCGTATTCATATACATAGCAGAAATGTACCACGGAACTGATCTGAAATATATAATAGGAAAGCTTTCCGTACGAACCTCTAATAAGATGGGGATAAAGATATTCTAAAGCCTCAATAAGGGTTTAATGGGCTTTATAATCCTAAAGTAGATCTACTTTTCAGGTCAAGATTTAGCAAGATCTATGTACTTAGTAAAGTAGTATGAAATATAACTATTCACTACTGAGATTTAGTTCTTAACTCTTTCTCACGTAGCTACAAAGACCACCTAAACCCACCAAACCGGTGGGGCACGGTACTGCACATCTACCCCATGTAGTCATAGGGCTGGATCGTGTTTTAGTTATTTATAGGTTTTTAGAGATCTAGTAGATATAATTAGAGCCTTATTACTGAATGTCAAGTCTAGCTAAGATCTACTAGAATATGCACAAGCATCGAGGATCTCTGTATTACCCTACTAACTCATAGAACACAAATCTAGCCTAAACAGAATACTACCATCTAGGCATCATCCCAAGTTTATCTTGTAGAATTAACAAATTTGTTCAAAGGCCGCTATTGGGGTTAGATTGAAACTACCATAGCTTAATCTCAATATTTACAGTCAAAAAAAAAAAAAAAAGAACCAGACGCCCCCCGGCTAGTCTATTTATGACCGACCTATTATTTATCCACCTGTACACTACTCAAAATCTCCATCCCAATAACTTCCGTTGCTGTTGCTGAGGAGCTACGGCATAATTCTCTTTGGTCCTCCACTGTCAGCACCACATCAGTCCTCTTCATGATTCCCATTCCTTCCTGAATTATACGTTCCTCGCTATCACACTCCCCATAATTGTTTACATCCGTCCTCGATCTAGACGACGAAATATGCGCGGAAGCCTGATGTCCGCGTGGTAAAGACGATATATCGCCAATAAATGACCTTCCGCTAACTGTGTGCCTATTGGTACCGTGCGGGCTTCCGCGGATCTTGGGGGTATATGAGTCCCAATGATCTTTAGAAGGGCCTACTAATGCAGGGGCGTACAATCGGAGCAAGGGCTTTAGTGATGGTCCACAGGCTGCGATTATAATAAGTGTAGATTCAATGTAGTACCACATTATGGCGTCAGTAGTGTCCCCTTTATTTTCGAATTAGTGGTAAGTCTGCATTCTTATAAGATCGGTGTGCTGATGAGGTACTTACAAGTAATATCCTTGGTTTTATTGAGGGCAGGTAATTGTACAACCCGGACAACACTGAGAATGCAGACACTAAGTATATTTTAGTTAATTGAGGCCTTGCTAAGAGGGGGGATATAGCCTCCAACTTACAGTCCTCCCAGAGAAAATATCCCACACAGGCCTGCCTTCTGCCTCTTGGGCAGTTCACTGGATATCGAACCAGGATGTTAAGCAACTAGTCAAATATACCATTAGAGAAGGAACTTACAGTCCTAACAAGACCGGCATTGGGAGTATAGTGATGCATATATCCAGAAAGATATTGAAACCCGCATTGATAAAGTAAAATATAGTAATATTCCAGCATCTTCCTTCCGAGCCTGGTAATATCTGGTTCCACTGGTATTCGAAAGGTTTGCACTGAAAGATAACCACGATCTCGCTAATGATTCCAGTAATAATAGTCAAAAAGATAAGACTGTATGTTGAGACCCTGCACCATGTGGGCAACCCACTGCCACCTGGGCCCCCGATTCGTAGGTAAAATAATAGTACTGAAAGTTTGCCAGCCATTACTTGTAGACTATACGCCTTTTCGAAAAGGTAAGTGGGTTAGACTTTAGATAGATATGGGGGGGGGGGGGGCCAACTCACTATGCTACTGCCCCAGATACACTACTTGGTCGTTAGTAATATTACCTGGTTATGTATTGCTTATTCGTATTTACCTTCACTACCATCATGAATTCACTGACAGATATATCAACAATATGTCGGCCCAACCCATTTACTGCACCTATATATCGAGGGATGTGATCAGCGATCATACATATAAAAACCTAGAGGTTGAAAGAACACCCACCCAAAAGAAGCAAGACCAGAAATGCTAGTGCCATAAGCTATTATAGACGCTTAGATTTGATGTTGTGCAATGTCTGGAGTGCGGGAACGGTTTACATACCTCCGCGATTATGATCAAAACTTG
The DNA here is from genome assembly GCA_033030345.1 of Verpa bohemica. Classification (NCBI taxonomy): domain Eukaryota; kingdom Fungi; phylum Ascomycota; class Pezizomycetes; order Pezizales; family Morchellaceae; genus Verpa; species Verpa bohemica. The sequence goes on from JAUFSE010000003.1 coordinate 3,125,726, forward strand.
TACCTATTAGCACAACCCATAGCTGACAAGGAACAAAAGACTTACCATCATCTGTGCCAAATGAGCGTGTGATTCTTGTTCGTGTATAAACCCTCAACGACACTGAAACAAAACTGACGACCCCGAATGATACGCCAACTGCCCACAGGTGGTGCTGTTTGCTCTCACCCATCTCGTGATGGTATTTAGCTAGAGATATAGCTAATTAGTTCGATAAGGAATTTGCGAGACCTCGTTGACAGCACTGACAGGATAGCCAGATTGATCTCCCGCTGGGACTGCCCACCTTCTTATGCCGCTACACCCTAAGATTTGGTATTAGTTTTTCCTAAATGTTTCCAGAACACACAGGCTCCATTGTAACGGTAGGCACGCTATCAGTGGCATCGGGGTGCTAGTTTTCATGTCTTATGCCATAAGAAAAACCGGGATATCAAGCCACGGGAAATAAGCAAATCACAACTCTACCTTAACTCCCGGCTCGGGGTTGTGAACATGGAACTCATAGTGCCGACTTGGCGATCATCCCTACTTTTTTTTGTTGTGGTAGGCAATGCACAACAAGAATGATCAATCAAAAAATGGCTTTTGAGACATGATGGTGGTGATTCTTGGTTTTCTTACGGTTACCTGAGTGGTGGGATTTTGGAACCCACCCGTATGTAGGTCTCGGCCTAGCTCCCAGAAAAACCTCTACGCCGCTGTAGTCATATTCTCGTCGTCGTCCTCCAGCAATTTAATGGTGTGATAGATGCTTAATTCTTGAAGCCCCCCCCCCTACCAATCTAGTACTTTAAGTATAAGCCCCCTATCCTCTATATTTCTGTTGATAGCAATTTATATAGGCGGATTTCATAGAGCTCATGCAAGGGAACGACTTCAGAAGAACTTTGTATTAGTGGCTGTTAAGGTGCAGGAATCACGTTCTGTGGTACCCGAGGATATAGGTATCTGTGCGCTCGAGCGCAATGGGATCCCCAGATCGTCGTCTAGCTAACTCAGGGATGTTAGGCAAGTGTGGGGTTGGCTACATAACCCGGTCGCAGATTCGCTAGCCTAGGGGGCGAATGAAAAGTCATTACGATCAAGGAATATTCCGCTCGAAAAAAAGGCCCATCCTAGCGGCTCTCTGCAAAACCCTCCTCTAACCCGCCATCGCCTCCTCATACGCGCTGAATCTCAGGTGAAAAGGGGTAATTCGTACTACAGCCCACTTGATCATGTTCACGCAATCCTAGCCATGTACGCCAGAATCTTGGCAGAAAATATGTGCGATCACCTAACTAAGCAATGCTGGATCTTTGCATCAGTCCCAGTACCAAGTTTAGTCAACTCCCAATCTTAGGATACGGTCTCGGGGCTGGGAATGCCCTTATTCATGATACATATTTTTTCTGACATTCATCAAAGCGAATACGTCAAAGCGAGTATATCCTACGCTTTGCTTATAACCCGAATGCTCGCTTTACGGGCTGATGCTTAGCATAAGACACACCAGTCCGCGGAGAAAAATGCCCACTAGACAAGGGTAGCTATGTGTGTAGAATCTACTACATATAATTTCTGTGTTTCGGCTCTCCCGCTTATGTACCTAGTCCCACCAATGCCCCAATGCCAGGCTCATAGCACCTTATTGAGTATTAGGGTTTTGCCGTCTGCGAGGAAAGCCCCTAGCCTGGATATCGGTTACGTTACTGCAGCCAGAATAGCTCAGAAAATTACGCCTCCGGGCAACGAGCTGCCGAAACCTACTAAGTTGGCGCGTAGGATCTAGCTGGCAGTCATCCAGGCCTTGACGCCTACCTCGGGTGCTGGCTTTGTAGATGTATATAATTACCTCTTTGCGCCTGAGCTTACACTTACCAACAGTAGGGCGCTATGTCCAGCGTTTTGACGTTAAATCATGAAACATCGACTCCAGTGGGGTGGAAAAGTACGTGCGTGCACGCTCCAAATAGGTGCTAGGTTAATCTCCGAGCTAGTAGAATCGGTCGCTGCTCTAGCAAAGAAACAGTCTCTGATACACAATGACTAGAGAATGTTTGGGACTTAGTGTGGTGGGCGGGCTAAGGATATTCCTTGATTCCTGGTCTTGACCATAGGTTAGGAATATTACTGTTCCATATGTGCTATGTTGGCATTAAGGGTACCAGTGTTACTGTAACATCGCAATCTACAACAACTACTACTATAGCTAGCCTTTCAACATTAGGTGGGAAAGTAGAATGTAGATATCGTATTTAACTAATTGCGGCAATGAACCGTGCTTGTAATAGGTACTCATTAGGGAATTTGTCCGGCTTGGCGCAGCGTAGCTTTATGATGTCTACTACAGGAGAAGCTGACTATAAGAATACGGTCGCGACAGAATATTCTTATAAAAAGGGGTTTCTAGCCTAAAACGGAAGAAATCTTCCCATATATAGTCTAGTAAGGCACTGCGTGGTAAGAATATTGTTATAGATAGTATTCTTATAGCTCCTCTATAACGCTCTACTTAAATAAGCCAATTTTATTCCCCAATGATATGACATCGAGTTACTTCATTTGCACAGGACTCTTTGAACAAGATTGCTTTCCTGGTTCTTTATTGTCTCCGCTCGGCCCTCTGCCCGTACCGTATTATATCTTGAAATTCGCCTTCCTTATATAGGTAGAAAACGCGTTAACATGAGTTATACGCAAGAAATACAGTATTAAAATGCGTGACGAACTATATAGTGAAACCGAATTTCAAAGCTTTGAGCGGATAAGCACTCGGCAGAAACTTTTAGCGGTAGGCTGCGTAGATTTGCATTGCCAGCGCAGGGCATAGGATTAGTTATCCCTTGGCATTGGCTAGGTCAGGTAAGTTAAACATCTCTCTACAGGTCGCTAACTCGGACATGGTTACTTTTTTGTATTACCTCGCTGGATATAGTAGTAGTAGTATCCATGTATATGCAGCGTCTGGAGCAGCCTCCCAGAAGATCTAGTTCCCGATAATGCTAATGTATGTAGCTTGATCTAATCAAGCATGAAAACATCACGCGCGTTCTAATGTTGATCCTCAAAGTTCTGTATATAAACTGACCTTCGTATCCTTTTCTAAATCGTCATTGAGAAAGTATTCTATACAGCTTCATTCGAGATGTCAGTCCGTATCCTTATATTTTCACTTGTGTCCGTAGCTTCGGCTGTACCACTTACGCCGCGTTTCATCGCGGCTTGTGATGTTTTACCGTCCTATGACTACGTTGTGGTAGGTGGTGGGACAAGTGGTCTTGTTGTTGCAAACAGATTATCTGAAGATACTACAAGTAAGTACTGAGATCGATTATTGCTGTAATCCCAGGCGGAGATCTGACTGTAGGTGCTATAGGGACCGTATTGGTTATTGAACCAGGTGAACAGTAAGACTGCCTAACATATAATACCATACATATTGATCATAGTGTTAACTCTGTTTTCTTTTGAAGTGATGATGGCTCGGACAGCTTTAACCTCCCCTTCGCCGCTGCGAATATCATGAATGTGGGTACAAAGTGGGATTGGAATGTTTCTACGCCTGAAATGCCTTCAATAAACGGCCGAGCCATGACAATACCCAGTGGAAAGGTTCTGGGTGGATCATCTGCAATAAATGGAATGCAGTTCTTGCGGGGGGCCGCGGCGGATTATGATGCCTGGGAAGAACTTGGGAACCCTGGTTGGGGTTTTGAGTCGCTCTACCCATACTTCAAAAAGGTAAGAATATATTGGTCGATTTACATATATAATAATCTTTTGACTGGCTGAATACTAATATTGTGGCTATGATAGTCTGAGAACTTCACTGCACCATCAGAAGAACAAATCGCAAGTATTGGAATCACTTATGATCATAGCGCGCATGGCTTCAGTGGAAATATCAAATCTTCCTACCCGAAATACTTCTGGCCACAACAAAGTAAGTTTTTAGGATTAAATTCTAAACCGTAATATTCGATTTCAATACCTAACAAATATCCACAATAGGAAATTGGAATGCAGCTATGAATGGGCTAGGACACCCTACGGTACAAGATCACGCGAATGGAAACGCGTTACAGGTTTTCTGGTCACCAAACTCACTTGACCCTGAGATGCAAACACGTTCCTTTGCTAGGGCGTACTATGATGCCGCCAACGAACGATCCAACTTGCATGTTTTGCTTGGTTCTAGAGTTAGCAAGCTTCTCACATCAACTTGTTCTGAGGGTGTGAAGGTTGATGCGATCGAGGTACGCGGTTCTTACTTGGAATAATCTAATGGTAGAGAGCAAAGCTAAGATTCACTAGTTCACAAGTTCCGCAGAGTCTACCAAGAGCACAGTGGGTGTCGATAAGGAGGCAATTCTGGCTGCTGGATCCGTCTTCAGTCCCCAGATTCTTCAGCTTTCCGGGATTGGACCAAAGGAACTACTGGAACCTTTAGGTATTGAAGTTGTTCTCGACTTGCCTGGTGTTGGCGCAAACTTCCAAGGACATGTCTACCACGCCATGACTTATGACTGTGAGTATTTAATAATCCTCCTAGACATGGGGTAGAATTACCGCTGACAGGAATTTTGGTGTAGTGACCAATGTTCCCCTTTCCCCGAGAAACCTCTCTACAAATGCTACTTTTTATGAGGAAATGCACAAACTTTACCTTGAAACGCATGATGGTAAGTTCTCTGAGAAGATCCGAAAAGCATGTATGGATAGTTATAACTGATATATATAGGTCCCTTAACAACATCTGGTCCTACCGCTCTCGCCATGCTTCCGTATAGCGATTTCTCGAGTCGCAGTGATTCCGTTTTGGAGAGCACATTTGAGGGATGCTATCTACCCGATGGCACCGATGGCACCGTCGCCGCAGGATTTGAGGCACAACGTGAGATTTTGGTCAGACGCCTGAAGACTAAAGATATGGCCACCAACGAGATACTTTGGATGAATGACGGAACCGTTATGGCTGGTGTAATGCACCCATTCAGTCGTGGTTCAGTCACTATCAAGTCATCCGATCCATTCGAATATCCTACATCAGACCCAAAATACTTGAGCAACCCAGCAGATTTAGACGCCGCAGTTGATTCTATGAAATACATGAGGAAGATGATGGCCGCGCCCGAGCTTGAGGAACTTGGCCCAGTCGAGGTGACCCCGGGTCTTGACGTCACCACCGATGAACAGATGGCCGATGTTGTCAAGAACACCGCCGGCTACTTTTTCCATATCACCGGTACATGCTCTATGCTGAAGAAGGAGTTGGGCGGTGTTGTGGACAGTGATCTTATAGTCCATGGGACTACAAACTTGAGGGTTGTCGATGCCAGTATTCAGCCCTTGGTTCCTGCAGCTCATACTCAAGCCACTATCTATGCCGTTGCGGAGAAGGTTAGTAAATACACGTAATCCTCGAATATATTTTTGGTCCTAAGCTAACTCGGGTGATTAGGCGGCCGATTTGATTAAAATCTCTGCAGCTGATTATTGATTTATGAGGTTTAAATTTTTTAAAAGCTGATTTAAAGGCTGATTTGATGGTTGGTTGTTTGGGTTCTTTGTAACGTTACAATGGATATAGAAATATAATAACTTGTTCTACATTTAATTTATATTGAAATTATTACTCTGTCTCGTAAGCCCTAGCTGTGACTGTTTCCTCAAGAAAGGGGGCTCGCCTAGGAGTATTGGTGGTGCGCTATATATAGGAGTTCCACCCCTCCTCCGCTCCCCATATTCCCGCACCCTAATCCACTCGCCCTGTACTCTATTCGCACCCCAATAACTGCCTAATACTACACCCAATACTCACATATGCCCGCCCTTTCCTCCATCTGCTCTCCTGGAGTTCCCATTGGGCCAGTACAATACCACTGACCCTAGTACCCCGGCACTACACCGCACTCCTGCCTCCAGCTTGTACTGTACCCCACTACTCTACAACATTTACCGCACTCAGACTCTCGGTACTGCACCACACCCCGCTGTAATACCTCTCTCCAAATCCATATAGTACTCTCCGGGACATAGCGATTTTAGAGGACTTGAAATGGCTTCCTACCTTCCGACATCACTGCCTACTAGCCTACTAGTTTTTCCATCCTAGCAAAGACTTCCCTACTAGCTAGAAAAAACATCTCCGCCTTTTAATATATAGACTAGGGGACCACTCCTTTCCCTCTCTTCTCCCGCCCTCTTCTCCCACCCTCTATGAGTACCTACCGATTAGCTTCTAGTTAGAGAGAAATACCAAGGCAATTGTTACCCTCTGCCTTGTTTGCGTTTCCGTTCTTGGTTGCTTCCAGTCTGTTCAGGTCCTTGTTCTCTGCCTACTATGAGTCCCGTTCTCGACTACTTTCTAGTATTGCAGATAGATATAGATAGGTGGATAGAATAAAGCACAATACCTCTATAGCAAATTTCGGTTATTAGAATGCTAGTTGTAAGAATAAGTTTTCTATAAGAATACCATTCTTGGTCCTATAAGAGAAGCTAAATAGCTACAGGCGGCTCTGGTTCTTAGCAGTCGTAAAAATAGCCTCACTAGACTGTGTTACTTCAAGATTCGCCTAGCACACTTTTCTCATAAGAATGTTCTTCCTCGTTTCAGTCTCGGTCATATTCTTATAGATGTACAACTCAGGGTTAGGGTTGTTTGCGGATTATTTAGGGGGTTTTTTTTTTGATATTTCGGCTAAGCCCCCCCCCATTTCAGCGGCTTATTTAGCTACGAGAGGGAGCTGATAGCTAGTGGCTCAGTACCCCTAAGAGCAGATCATTAAACATCACTCATGTCCGCTATCAGAATACTAATCTATAGTCCTAACTATATTCTTATAGCGGAAGTGTACTATACCATTAAATGATCCGTGCCTCTGCTCTCTCAGACGTAGATTTTGCCTCCAGGAGTGGTTCAGCCCCTAGGGCGCAATTTGCGTAGTCATCTGCCGGGGAGTATTTGCCTTATATCTATTTGTGTTTTCTCCGGCTAGTAAATATCCCTCCGCACAATTGGCGAGAGTGCATCAGCAAAAAGGGAAAAAATCTCCAGGAAATATTTGTCGCCTGGGCAGAGGTGTTTCACCGCGCTCCCCTGGAGATCTGGTACCGACCCCACAGCGCCCGGGTGCAAAAGTCAGTTTAGTCTTCTTAGGGCAACTTAATATATTTTGAAACTCTCCAGAAGACATTTTTTAGTGTTTAATTCTCCGGCAGACCTTTGGGAGTACCGCGTTACAGTCGTATTTGACGGGGTTGCGGGTTAGCTAGCGCAGTATTTCGCATAAAAACACCCTATATAGTTTCCTGTCTTGACCTGTCAAAGATAGCTGAGGTGGCTGTTATACAGCTAGTAAGATATTCATTTTTCTGTGTTATGATAATATATCGTAAAGGGTTAGGGCTCTCAGTTGTGGTTGTATCTTCCAATTGGTGCCACCTTCCAAACCATCAACAATTCGATAACCTAAAAATGGGTATAAAGAGGAAAAGGGCTTCCAGCCCCCCCAGAGGTGCCTTGCCAGGCTTCATCGAAATGGTAATTAGGGGAAAGCTACGCTCATTCCGTGGACTTTCTATCGCATTTCGTACCCATTTAGTATGGCTAGAACAGATCGTATCCTCTCACGACTTTCTATCAACAGCTACGGCTACAGCGACACCCAGCCTCCTAGCTGAAGATATCCGCTCGCTCCTATCGGGTCTTGAGACTCTTGAAGTCAGTGTGGAGAAAGAAATCAGCTCACGATCAATTATCGCCTCCGTTCCCCTTGCGCCCGCTGCAGTCGAACGATACTATTGCCCCGAGTGCGAAACCCAATCAACTAGGATAGGCCGATTACTAGAGCATCTTGAAGAATACCATCCAAATAGGTGTTATTTAACGCTAGACTGTCGATTCCCGGGCTGTACCCGCGAAAATGCACTATTCTCAAGGATTAGCGATCGTAATCGTCACTTTAAGTCACATCATAGGGATAGTTGGGACGAAGAAATGTTGATGATTACAACCGGTAAGGGATTTCACTACATTCTATCCCAAAATAGCATTAACTAGGCACTAAAACTTTGGTATTTAGCTCCAGGAAGCCTAGACATCGGACACATCGAGGACAGTATCGAAGACATCGAAGAAACTATCCAAGATAACAGGCTTCCAGTAGAACTTCATAACGGCGATATCAAAAATGTTTTTTGTGATGATAGGCTTCCGGTGGGACTTTGTAACGGCGGGATCAACGATATATCCGATAATAGGCTTCCGGCGGAACCTCATAACGGCGGGATCAGCGATAGGCTTCCGGCGAACTTTCATAAAGGCAAGACCAAAGATACATCCGATAACAGGCTCCCGGCTCGTAACGGCGAGATTAAAGATATGTTTGATAATAGATTTCCGGTAGAATTTCATAACGGCGAGATCAAAGATATGTTTGATAATAGGTTTCCAGCGGAATTTCATAACGGTGAGATCAAAGATATATTTGATAATAGGCTTATGGTGGATATGAATTACAAAACTGTTCAATTTATGGTGGATAAAATGTCCCTGACGAATATCCTCAATGTTGGTCACGGAGGATAATAGGCTTTTGGGGGATTTGTATAAGGGTTCTTCGGGGACATATATATGGGGTTACGAGATGGGATGAAGTTACAAGTATTTAGCGGGCAGAGCCCCGACGTGTAGCGGTTGATTTTTATATTTTTATATATATAGCTTATATTTGCATCACATGGTTGTAGTCATTTCTTTGGATGCCCATAACCAACTACAATACAATACCCACTATTCTCCTCGGAATCTACTGGAGGATACTCCATCCATGTTGTAGGATCCCACAAAAGAATAGACCCCAACTCTAGTGGAACTTCGACTGCCGAACCAGGAGCCGGAATACCCTCAGAATTATTTGAACCCTTCGCATAACGTGGATACCCGATACCAAGTTTTATAGGGATAGCAGCGAGCATTCGGCCCTTATATTCTATACCCGTAAGATTTCCAGATGATCTGTCTTTCTTGTGAAAGTACACAAAGCGGCAGCTGATTAGGTCTCTTTCACCTATCACACCTATAGAGGACACCCCCTATTACTTTTAGTAATAGCTAGCTGGCATAAAGGCATATTTGGGAACTCACACTCATGAACTCGTTAAGAACTGTGGAGCATGCCGGTGTCCACGGCAACTTGGTAGTTTGAGGGGGACTACTCTCCACTGAGGCCGCTGAGGTGATTTGCGATGAAGAACTGAGTACTCCCCGAGGGCTGATTTCTTTTATCACCCCAGCAATCGTTTCGGTATTGATGAGCTTTCTGATAACAAGAAGACCATCGGCTGAAAGGTCGCCATCAATAGTGTACTCTGTTGGCGAAGAGGAGGACATTTCGTGCTTGCTAAAGCGTTGTGTTGATAGTAGAGTTGGTGAGGGGTTTGTGAGGGCCACTTCGATGAAGACTATGTGGGGTTGAATGTCCTGAGGGTAAAGAACAAACGTTGTATTGTGTTTAGAGTATTATAGGTAGGCAAATCGCCTGTAACAACCCCCACCCCAAAATCCGGACACTAAGCTTATAGCTACTATAGCCCCTGAAGATTCCATAAATAAAATTATATTTCTTATGGCTATTGTGGTTGTGGAGTAAATTTTGGCAGATGTTCGGGCACTTGGTGTTTATTGGTTTCCGCTCAAGCTAAGCCCATTGCGTGAGTAGCTACACTACATCAGTAAGAAAGGGAATTGCGCCCCAGTACTCCAGGGCGCGAGTGCGTACTAGGCAAACTGTCATGAGGCCAATACTCCCCGGCGGGCTGTCCACGCCTACTACGCCCCGCGATTATCTTATCTAGAGAAGTAAATCACTCCGTTTGTTTCCCTTCTCTTTTTAGAGCTTGTGACTCTTGCGCAATCTCAGGATCAGGATCCACATATTCTTCCCGAACCAGCTTTAGGAAATTGTTGTATGCTGGGTCGTTCTCGCCGGTGACCCAAGTTGGGTGGAAACCTCTCTCATTCCAGGCATTTTGTAGTAACAGCAAAGAACGAGACTCTCGATTACAGTGGTTCACCCCCGTGTGGCGAACACCCGCGGTGCATTGCAGTAACGAGAGTCATAGAGTGGCGGAGGTTACAGAGTAGTGGGGTATGGTACGGTGCTGGAGGTAGTGAGCCGGGAGTACTGGGCGTGGTATTGTACTGGAGCAATGGGATCTCTAGGAGAGCAGGTGGGGGAAGAGTAGACATACAGGAGTATCGGAAGTGATATTGCGCCGGTTCTATAGCACAGTGAGTGTATATTAAGAGCGGTACAGGGGGCGAGAGTGTATCGGGAGTGTGAGGAGTTTGGAGAAGGGTGGTACTCCCAGGTGAGCCCCCTTTCTTGCTAAATGACTACGTAAATGATCCAGCCCCCCCAAATGACCTTTCGCTAAATGAACCTTTATTAAGTGACTAATCCTACTAAACAACTAATACTACTAAAAACTAATCCTACTAAACAAATAATCCTACTAAACAAATAATCCTACTAAACAAATAATCCTACTAAACGGCGCACAAAAGAGTTTCTCTATTGTAGGAAGGGGGTGAGTAATCGAGAGATAAATATATAATAGGGAGTAGCTCCCTCAAGCATTTTTATATTTTATACTTCCCCCTTCTAGGCACTTGGAGATATCTGGAAATGGTGTTAAGTCACTAAAAATGAAGCAAAAAAATATCTAAATTCATGATCCTCTGGATAGCTTGACGACTTAGAAGTCAGAGATGATAATCTTGGCGAGGTTTGACTTTTAGAGCCCCTTCATATCTACCTTTTTTTTAGTCTTCTCCGGGTGGTATCACTCCGGGGGCGGATCAACAGAGACCCGGAAAAGAGCGAGTGCCTTAGCCGAATAGGCACCATGTACTATAATTCTATCATCACTGTTAAGAACTGGGAAATACCTAGCTCTAAGAAGGACAAGTAGTTTTTTCTTATACAGATGAGTAACACCACTAAATGACTACAAGTTTGAAAAGGCGACGGAACTACAAACATCTTTAGTGGATCATCTCACCCTATTTCCCCGTGCCTAAAGATAGTATATTCGCTCGACAAATTGCATTTAAGGCTACTAGAGCAAGAGGGTTAACCGCTTCGAATACAGAATTTAGTGATGGCAATATATAACGTACGTAGATTAGCTGTTTAGGCAAATATCTTAGCCTACTATAAGGCTGTACTCTATACTTAGGTGGATTTAACAAAAGAACCCTAACCCTTACATAATCCCACTTTGTGACTATCGTGTAATCATTAACCTGCCAATTATTAATACTAGCTGAAATATCTAAATAATCAACAAAGAAGATATTATGTTGACTTCTTGTTCACCGGAGCCCTTTTACAGCACCTTAATACTGTCGAAAAATTTAGAGCGGCACCGCGGAATCAGCTAGAAAATTCGAGGCATTTGTATAGTTCAAGAGCAATTTATATATATCAAATTCCATATCGGTGCTTGTTAACCCAATCAAGCCTAACTACTGCCTTGAATTAATAAAGCTGTAAAGCAAGAATCACAACGCCAATACCGACACAGGGTAGACGCAAGACCCCATAAGGGTACGGCGGGTAGTCAATAATCCAGAACTGATAGTAGCCCTAAGAATTGATTAATATCATGAAATTTTAGGGTTGCTGACGCGATCTCGCATCAGTTTAACCGAGACCGCCGAGGGGAAAGGATCCTTAGTTATCCCGGCAAATATAACCCTTACCCGATCTTTACCATTCTTAGGAATATTCCCTTGATAGTTGTTTTTCCGGCGTTTTTTCGGTAACAGGAGTTGTGATTCTCCAGTGCCCATTTCCGAGATATGACCCGATCATTCTTTCCTAATCGGTGAGTTCTTCCGGATTAGATTGTCCTCCAGGAATATCACGTTAGTTTATCTCACGTTGAGCAATTGTTCTCCGCTATGATGTGATGAACGAGTTCTCTTCATCTATCGGTTTAGAATATCATCGTAAAAGGGATATTTCAGCAAGTATATAAGTTGAAGTAAAAACGCCGAGAGTTAGAATTGACATTGGTTAAAATTAGTGGTGTCTTTACTTGATATCAGAAAAATGTGGCCTACTATCGCTGCAGCCTCTTCCCCGTCCTGGGCAGCGCTAATCTTTACTTTCGGCATATTCCAACTTGCATCTGCTTGGCTTGCAGCAAACGAAACATCAAGTGTCATTGCCGTTACGAGTGATCGACTGCAGTTCAAGATTTCAAAACTTAACGGGGATCTGTATGATGTCTACTTTGACGGCGTCAACACCCTCGGTAAATATTCAAATACCGCTGGCCGAGGATGTACGTATCCCTTTTATATCCTTGAATATAGTTATTGTAATTATACCCATGAAGGGGGAGGAGAGGCTAACTATCTGGTGGTCCAGACCTTGTCTGCTTTTGTGTTGGGGAAACCACATCCACTTCTAAGGGTGAATATTTCATTGGTGGTAGTACAACAACTAAATACGAACTGATCAGTGATCACGATGATACCAATACTCATTTTATTGGTTTGTAATACTAATTCCGACAAGTGAATGTGGGATCGGGGTGGTACTAATAAATTCCTCTACTAGGAATTCACCTCACCGATAGTCTCCCCACCGGACAAACGTTCCAATACTGGTACTTTGTGCGTGACGATGGCACAAACGCAATCCACCAATGGACACGGTTAACCTACAATAACGATACTGTCAACTATATCAGTGAGCTTGGAGAATACCGATATTTATTCCGACCGCAGACAGATAGCATCTGGACCCATGTGAGCGCAAATGAGAATACAGAAGCGCCCTTACCCACTGCGGAAGATTATGCATCCCAAGTCAAAGTGCAGGATGCTACCTGGGTATTCCCAAACAGTACATCTTCGTACTCGAATGCTGTAGGGAAATACTTTACCAAGTACATCTTTTCCGACAAGTAGGTCTTTATCCGGTGGTGTGGCGGCCAATTAGACAAAGCCTTAGAGTACTCACCATTCTTATCATTAGTTTTGATTATCCCCACAAGGCGCACGGTATATATGCCGATGGATCCAAGTCGAATGGTACCACATTTGCTGTTTGGCAGCTGGTGAATACGCGAGATACCTATTATGGGGGGCCCCACAGGTTTGATCTTCAAGTCGACGGTGCTGTTTACAACAAATGGTAGCGCAAACCCTAACCCGCTCTCCGATATCGGACCAAGCTTTACAAGAGTACTACCCATATACTAATATTCGGGTTTCAGGTCTACCACTCATTATGGATCTCGTCACGCAAATATTACCGATGGGTTCGATAGAACGTTTGGGCCCCAGGCTCTCTACTTCAACGGAGGCGGGAGTCAGTCTCTATCGGAACTCCGGGAGGACGCTTATTCAAAAGCTCACGAGGAGTGGAATGCTGAGTTTTATGACTTTGTCGGGGAGAAATATATTGATACATACACACGTACTTCACAGCGGGGGAAGTTGGTAGGACAAGTTAAAATTCCCAAAGGCGCTTGGAAGAGTCAGGCAGTACTAGCACAGAATGGTGTGGATTACTCGGAAAACGTTAGTGACCAGGGGGCTCACCAGCATTGGACTGATGTGGACCTTGAGACTGGAGAATTCGAGGTTGATAGAGTCGCTGCGGGTACTTAGTAAGTCCCTGAAAGCCTCGCAAACCTTTACAAACTAATTATCGGTGGGCTTAGCCGGTTGACCATAACATTCTTTGGTGTGTTTGGTGACTATCAAGAGGATAATGTTATTGTAGGGGCCGGAGAGACTACTAGAAAACTCGGACTGAGCTATGAGGGCGAAAATCACGGTAAAGAGCTATGGCGTGTTGGTACACCAGACAGAAGTGCAGGAGAGTTCAAACATGGTTATGAGTTAGACCCGGTATGTATCTCCGAGTTGGGATTCCTGGAATAATTTCAAATGGTGGTTTATTCATGCTATCTTTGTAGATCCATTCTAGTCACTTTGCCCAGTACCGCCAAGTGTGGCAAGCCTACGATTTTCCAACCGAGTTCCCTAAAGGTGTCAATTTCACGATCGGAACCTCTACTGAGGTCACTGATTGGAACTATATTCATTGGTCTGCGTACGGGCCGACCTACGATCATCCTGAAATAGTTTATGGTGTAAACAACTTTACTATTAATTTTCGGCTGGACGAAGAGCCTCAACTGTCAGATAATTACACTTTCACAATAGCTCTTGCAGGGGCAAAAGGGAGTTCGGTCCCCCTTTCCTTTGATTCCAACAACATATTGATTGATTGGACTCTAGCACCGGTAGAACTCTACACTTATATCAATGACAACACCTCGCCTTTCAAGTGGTGGATCTGGGAAGGCTATCACAGCAGTCTTGGGGTTAGGAGTGGGATCAGCGGATATAATCTAAAGACCTACTGGAGTTGGGATGGGAGTTTCTTCAAGGCGGGGTGGAACAAGATTGTGCTGAGCCTACCTGAAAACCAGACAGCATATGTTCAGTATGATGCAGTGAGGCTAGAGAGGGCAAGAGAATAGAGGTCCAAATCATGTATTTAGGGCGAGTTTCCTAAAACGTTCGTGCCGGTTTTGTACTTTTGGAAGAGTGACAAACAGCTGTAATATCATAGGTTGGAGTTCAGAAGAGACAAGCCAGGGTGTCTAGGATTATGAATAAATAACACCCATAGTGTTTTCTTTTATTGAGATAGATGATGGGGCGCTTCCGTATACTCGCATCTGGTGTGAGGTATTGGGAAAGATTGCCCAGATAGAGCAAAGCTGTGACTGACCGCTCAAACCCGTGATGACCTGGTCTGCCCCAATACCGTAGGAACTCGGGGAATTCGTTATGCGGGCATCGCCACCACCTACTATCAAAAGTTTTCTCTAGACTCGTTTAGGCCCTCCCTAAACCTATACAAGATAGCTAGAGACAATAATCCTTGCCATCAGATAGCCACTATACGTTTGATAGGAGGTGGCGACAGTGCCCGCATAGCTAATCTCTCGAGTTCCTACGGTACCCCAGACACGAGCATACATATCTCTACTGGAACTTCCCGTTAGTAAAGTTAACTTGAACGTATTGTACATGCAGCCAATTCGGCTACAATACCCTCAAACCCAGGAGCAAAATCTAAAACAAAACAAAGATTGTGATCAATCCACCCCGCCTTCTACCCCACATAAGTGACTCTCCTCTGAGTAATATTTCACTCCATATAACGGCTGCTAGTGCCCATTCTTGTGCGGGAATACAGGAGGTGCCTGGAACTACACGTACCGAAGCGGGTATAATATATCCCGGGCCCTATTAGGTCTAGCAATATTATATATAGATATATAATTGCTTTCCCATCCAGGGTGGCTGATGTATTAAAAGACTAATATGGTACAAGATCAACACACCAAGCTTTTCTAAAGCCCCCTCGTAAAATGATACCTCTAAGGGTTTGCCGATCCCTCGGCTAGAGTCTGCACACCGTTTGGGATCAAACTGCCTGCCTTATCTTCCCCAGGGGCTTTGGGATGGATCCATCATATTCTTAAACGAGCCCTCACTAGTTAGATACACTAATGAAATTATACCTGAGTGCGTCTAGTTATGTTGGTACAAGTAAATACATGTTGTGGACGGTGGCCAACCGCATCGTAGAGATCGATAAACGGTGCTCGCTTTGATTAGTATGTAGCATACCACAAGAGGGTTGATGGCTTTTTTATACCTTGACATGATACGGGGTTTTATGTTAACCCTTCCTGTTCCAGGTTCGGCAGTTAGAGTTAATATATGACTCTTATGATTTTATATATGATATACAGGGCCCACCCTTTGCTCGGAAAAGCTATACCTTTTAAAAGTCCCTACTGCGAAATTCTGCTGAAGGAAATCACCAGAATCATATTGGGCGGCCTAATTTCATACTACCCCGTATATATTCCCTGCATGAAGTCAAAGGGTTATGGGGTCTAAAGCCTAGTGGATTTCTGACCAGCCACTTTGTAAGACACGCGACGCCCCACCAGAAAAGACCTCCAGAGCGCTGGTGGGCGCTGTCTCGGGTATAGTATAGAAATACAAGCGGCCTAGCAGGTTTTGATTAGCTAGCTATATTTCGTAAAGGGCATGTGACGCCCCACTCGGTGAAGATTAACCTGGTGTTGGTGGGCGTTGTTTTGAGTATTATATACGCTGGGCGTGGTGGATTCTATTGTTTTCTTGTACTTTCAGCAACCGTAGACCTTTCGTTAATATAATTAGCAGATTCGGAGAATCCTTGATATTTCAATAAAAAGATCTGCAAATACCGGCGTTAAAGATGCAGAGTCATATTGATCATAGGCCTCTTGTGAGATCCACGGGTAGATAGATATTGAAGCGAGTAGGTGGTGGGATGGATATATATATATATGTTCCCCTAACCCTACTACGCGACGTGAAGAAACTGCCGGCGTTGCTCGTCAGATATGACCAGTCTGTATCTCAGATAAGGTTAGAGGATAAAGAGGAAAGGCCTTCACGATACACTTATGCCCATCATACAAACAGTATTTATTCCCCTCCTCCCACTAGGGGAGATCTCATAAATTCCTGGCACTTCCCCATTCTACATCAGCACCTCCCAGCACAGACTCTTTAACAGTCGATAACAAGTCCAGGCCTAAAGAGAGAAACAAGCAAAGAATTTCAGGTTACTCAGCCAATATTTGGAGGCATGGCACCTACATTGCTTGATTTGGTGCCGCCCTTGACGGCTACAAATGTAGCTGCACTAGCAATAGGATTTGTAAGATGATCCAATATCATTATACTTTGAGATAAGAAGTTAGTAAATTACTAACATTGGAATCATAGTCCACTATATACCTCATAACCGAAGCTATCTATAATCTTTACTTCCATCCACTTTCCTGCTATCCAGGTCCAAAGCGAGCTGCTATCACCAAGGTTAGAAGTGTTTCTTACATTCATAGTAACAATCACTAATATGATTCATAGCACTGGATTTCATTGGGTTGGGTGGGCGGAAAATACCATCTCGTCCTTCAAGAACTCCACGAGAAGTATGGCCCTGTTGTCCGTGTTGGGCCTAATGAGCTCGTCTACTGTTCAGCGGGATCATGGAAAGACATATACGGGCATGTTGGTTCACGTAAGCAGTTTCTCAAGAGCGAATTTTATGATGAGGGCCGTGAAACAACCATTACCAGTGAACGGGACCCCCATAGTCATGGGAAGATGCGCAGACTTCTTAGCAATGGGTTTTCTTCAAAGGCTTTGGTCGAACAAGAATCCTTGGTACATGGATATGTTGATCAGTTCATTACTCAGATAAATAGACATGCCACTGGGCCTAAAGGTGAAGAAATGGTCAAGTGGTATAACTATTGCACATTCGATATTATCGGTGATCTGGCGTTTGGGGAACCGTTTGGCAGTTTGAAAGATGGTAGGTTATAGTCTCCCGAGTCACCTTGAGAAAGCCGGAGAGCTAAATGAGTTTGGTGATCGTAGGAAAGCCACATTTCTGGGTGGTAAATTTTCTTGGGCTACTTGAGTCAATGGCCTGGGTTTTTGTGTTACAAAAGAACAAAGTACTTAAAGCTCTTATCCCTAAGCTTGTACCAAAGCATCTTTTGGAAGCAAGAGAGAAACACTTCAGGTACTGCAAAGATAAGATTGAAAGGTTTGTTTACCCTTAGTACGGGTGGTGTCGGAGGAGAGGGCTTTGTTGGTAACGTTAGCAATTGCAGGCGCCTAGAGTCTAAAAACCCGAGGAAAGACCTTTTATCTCTCCTAGTTGCCAAGCAGAAGGCAGGAGATGAGATCTCACTAGAGCAAATGCAAGGCCAGACATCAGTCTTAGTGTAGGAATTATTCTCTTGGGTAATCTGAATCAACATTTACTAATGATCCTGCTTGTAGTATTGCTGGCTCAGAGACAACCGCTACCTTCCTATCTGGCGTATCATACCACCTTTGCCGTAACCCAGATGCGTACAAGAAACTTGTGGAATCAATACGCGAGAGATACACGAGCTATGACCAAATTGACGCAGTGAGCACAGAGAGCTTACCGTATGTTAAGGCTGTTATGGATGAAGGTCTTCGAATCTACCCTCCTGTCCCCGCTGGTCTACCACGAGTATGTCCTGGTGAAACAATCGACGGAAAATATGTACCCGAAGGAGTAAGTTTACGGCAATCAAGTTTTTTAAATGTCATTATCTCTAATGATAGGAACAGACCATAGTTTCCACTTCATCATGGGGCGCAACACGCTGGGAAGAGAACTTTCACCGTCCCCATGAGTTCTTACCCGAAAGATGGCTTGACCCAGAGTGCAAAGACAAAAAGGAAGCCAGTCAGCCATTTTCATTGGGGTCTCGTGTCTGCTTGGGAAGAAGGTTTGTCCTTTTTGCACAGTATTAATCTAAATAACATTACTAATAACATGGCGCAATAGTCTGGCTCTTATGGAAATGCGTGTAATTTTGTGTAAGATGCTTTGGACCTTTGACATGGAGTTGGTCAACCCCGAGCTTGACTGGATGAAGCATAGAAGTTCCAACATCCTCTGGGGCAAGTCAGAACTATATTTGAGATACACAAGACGGCCGGGAATTGTAGTGCCTCCAATCGATGGGTGATAAGCTCGATGCGTGTGGTTTAGGGGCTGCCCTATGATAGTACTTATATAATCTAGTTGGTATATGAGACTAGCTAGTTTGTATAGATAGGAGTTAGGGGTTACCTCCTAAGAATATTATTACCGCTTCAGTTATATCTCCACTTCCTATATCTGTAGTATTTCGTAATAGAATATTACAGGGGATATCTACCAAGAGCTTACTGGTTATATATCACTCTAGCAGTTAGATAGCCCATTAATCTCGATTTTGAGAAACACCTAATGTCTGTCGTCGAGATTGATGTCTGACAGCGGCACCTTGCAGATCACCCGCATTTGCCAAGATACCCTCATATTTGGTGAAACGGATAATACCTGGAGGTGGTAACTGTGGAATTATGTAACCGTAAATATAATACGGCTGAGATTATGATATCTCGATGTGGCTCAACCTAGCGGAGTGGGGCAATACAATAAGATAACCGCCACACCCGCAGCGCGGCATAGCCCGTATGCGGTCGTCTGCCTCGTCCTAGGCGCCTAGGTGGCCCCCTACACTGTTCAGCTTCAACTACCATCAGCATCTTTCCTCCAGCTATATAACCGGTATTCGCGGAGTGCAGGTACTCGAGATATTTACTATTCCTCTTGGTAAACCTTCACAATCCAGGTAGTGCTAGCCGCCTAAACGCAGCCAGGACGGTCAAGAGCCTCTGCTAACCCCTTTTCTTAGGAGCGGAAGCAATTGAGGCAGTTTCTAGACCAGCCACATCATAAGGAGTCGATCTAAACAGCCTTGAACATCCTCGAAATCAACACGTACCCTAGGATTCTACTCCCCAGACCGTGTTGATAATGGCCTGGACCTGTAGAAAGTGTAATAAGGAGTTCCAAAACGAACAGGGCCTACAAAGCCACCGAGCCACCAAACACGCTCCCAAATTCACTTGCAGACAGTGCAACAAAGACTTCTCCGATTCACTTGGCCTACAGAATCATTTAGCCTCTCCTGTTCACAATCCGCAGTTCTCATGCAATAAATGCAGTCAGAAATTTGTAAACCGGCAAGCCTTGGACCAACACCGTGCTTCTGCACACCCTAGCTTTAACTGCAGTAAGTGTACACAGAAATTTGCAAACAAGGCCTCTCTGGACCAACATCTCTCCTCGGCACATCCCAACCTCCCATGCCACAAATGCGGCCAGCTCTTTGCAAATCGCCAGGCATTGGACCAACATCGTGCTTCAGCACACCCAACCCCCAGTTTTCACTGTAATAAATGTACGCAGCAATTCATAAACAAACTCGCCCTAGATCAACATATCTTTTCAGCACATCCTAACTTCTCCTGCTTTACATGTGGCCTACCATTTCAGAATCGAGACTCTTTGCATCAGCATCGTACTTCAGCACATCCCACCCCAACCTTTTCCTGCGGTAAATGTACCCAGAAATTCACAAACAAAGCTGCTTTAGACCAACATCTCTCCTCAGCACATCCTAAATTCACCTGTCAAAAATGTAATCTGCCCTTTCAGAGTCAGAATTTCTTGGATCAACATCACACTTCAGCACATCCAGATTTTCCCTGCGATAAATGTGACCAGCGCTTTGGAAACCTCGATATCCTGATTCAGCATCGTTTATCTCATGCTGAACGTGGTAATAACACCATTACACTAGGATGCGATAAATGCACGCTACGTTTTGGAAACCAACAAAAATTGGATCAGCATCGCCTTTCAGCCCATGCTCCTAAGGTTTCCGGGGGTCAGCAACGCCCGAAAGCAAACGTCCTCAAAGGCTCCAGCAGTAATCCTACAAGCTCTACAGGCAACAGGAGTACCGTGAATCAGCAACGCTCTACAACTAACGCCTCCAGGTTTCGGTGCGAGAGTTGTTCTAGAGATTTCGGGGATCAAGGAGCTCTGAGTCGACATCTAAAGTCTGCCGAACATACCACTAAATTCCGGTGCGAAGCATGTAATAAGATCTATATCGACCAGAAGACCCTCGATCAACACAATGCCTCGGTCCATACCCCAAAGTTTCATTGTGATAAATGCGACAAGGACTTTGTTGATCAGTATGCCCTTGAACAGCATATGATCCACCCAGCACATCTTCTCACCTACTACTGCGACGAGTGCGAGACGGGCTTCCCTAACTATCAAGCATTGGAGCAACATCATTCTACCATGCACATCTCACTTGCCTGCGATGAGTGTGGTACCATGTTTACCTCTCGGGACCTCTTCACGTTGCACTCAGCTGCGCACGTTATGGAGCGTCTAAAGCGAAAAGGGGGGGTTGTATAGTAAATGGGACTGGATTTCGTGGTGTATCTTTCTATGGGGGGAGGTCTAAGGTGGAATATTGGTGAGAATTTAAAACCCAATTTGTTAAAATAAGGCGAGAACAATGAAGAGCCAAGAGACTATTAGGTTCGATTTCATAATGAATACTTTTTTTTAAAAACCTAAAATTGTGGGCATGAATATGATTACGAGTACGAGAATTTGAATAAGAAAATTGAATTTCAGCTCTGAGGGGAGGTTAAAAAAGACTTGAATACTATAAAAAGTATAAATAGGCTCTTATCGGTTTTAACTACTACAGTAGACTCCATAAGAATACGCTTGGGACCGTACCTCAGTATCCCTATAAGATGAATATTCTTATAGAGGGATTATCCTTATGGGCAGTATTCGTATAATTAGAGTGTACTGTAGTCTGATCTCTAGCCCATAATTGCAAGCAGCTACAGACTGTAGTTCTAGTATGATATTCTGGATCCACCCGATAAGCTCCTGGGAGCTCGGGGCTTATTAGCGACTTTTAGCAGCCCCCCCGAGGGTACTTGAGTTGCTAGGGCAGGCAGCTAGGAGAGTAGTGGTAAGTAGCCATTGTAGGTCTTCTAAAATTGCTAAGTCCCGGAGAGTACTATATGGATTTAGAGAGAGGAGGTAAAGCTGGGGGGGAGGGATATAGCGGGGCACGTTACGGTACCGAAGGTTGGAGAGCGGTGGAGGTTGGAAAGTAGTGAGGTATAGTACAGGGCGAGTCGTGGAGTGCTGGGAACACTGGGTGTGGTATTGTACTGGCGCAATGGGGCAACATGGGAACAAGAGGGAAAGAGTAGGCATCCGGGAGTATTGGGGAGTGGTATCGTGCCAATGCTAGAGCGCAGTGAGATATAGCAGTGTGTTGGAAGTGGGGAGAGTTTGGGAAGGGGTGATATGCCTGGGGCACACCACTAGTACTCCATGGCGAGCCACCTTTTTTACTAATGAGCACCCACAGCCCTCGAGAGACTAGAGCCCCCGACAGTCAACCAAAAGTCCCAAAGAAGTTCTTGTACAACCTAGACGGGTAAGTAAAATTAGCCCATGTAGTACGTAGAAATATGGAGATGGGAGTGACCCTACCAATATACTCTAATAGTTTCACGGCGAGTGATATTGGGTGAATTATTGCGTGGAAACGCTATTATTAGTTTTCTATACACCTAAATGCAGTATTTTGCCAAGCCCCTACACGAAGGGTATAGAGCACTAAGATACCGAGACATGTCGGAGCCACCCCCGAGGACCTCCGTCGAGCTTGGAGTTCTCTCGGGGGTTTTTCTAACCTCCGAGAATACTTAGGTTTGTGTGGTGACTACACATAATCTCAAGTACTCAATTTCCCCCGGAACATTCCGACATAGGGGGTTTTTTTTATAGCTAGCTCAGAGGCTTTAGAGGTACTTATTCTATAGAGCTACCGCACAGCCAAGTATAAAATTACCCCGGGAAGCCCCGAAAGCCATCGAGTCTCGGGGAAGAAAAATATGCCCGAAAATAGATATAGTACACTTCCGTTATAAGAATACTCGTTGCAAAAACAAGTGCCCTATAATAATACTATCTCTATAAGGATATCCTTATATATGCCTCAGGATTAGGTTAGGCTTTACGGGTTATTGAATTCTCTTGATATTTCGACCAAGCCCCCCTTATGAGCGACTATTAGAGGGAGCTAACTGCCAAGAGTAGAACATAAATATCACTTATATTCGCTATAAGAATAACTGCATGATATAAATACCAATCTATGGTCCTAACAATATATATTATTATAGCAGAAGTATAATGTAATATATATGTACGTTTAAAAATCTTTAGTCCAATATATTTACTGGTCAACGGGCTCCTCAACCTCCTCATTATAAATATCAAACCCAATGTGATTTCTTGGGTCGTTCATTCGCGTAGAAGTTGCTTCATCCCGCATATTCTCAATCTTGTTGAAGTCTTGGTCTTCGAGGTGAATAATCTGGGTGTTCAGAGATATACGCTCGGGGTTGTTGCTCTTGGGGATAATGCTGGTGCCTCGTTGTAATGCCCAGGACAGAAGGATCTGAGACGGATGCTTTTTGTATCTACCAGCGATCTCAATGATCTAGGGGAAAGTGTCAGCCAATAGGAAACTCTCTAGAGGTGGATTCAAGATGATTATACCAACGGATCATCCACTGGCCTAGGCTCGCCTGCGTGGAGAGCTACAACACCGACGGGGGCACCCCCGAGTGGTGAGTGGGCAGTAACGTGGATATTATTTTTCTTGCAGAATTCTAGTAGCTGGTGCTGTGGAAGGTAGCTATTTTAATGATAGTAAGATTTAACTTCCTATAATATACAGAATATTATTTAATAGATTAATAATTACTTACGGGTGAAGCTCTACTTGATTTACCGCAAGCGGTATTCTTGCCGATGCTAGTAGTTTCTTCATTTTTAGAATGGAGAAATTAGAGACCCCTATAGACTTGACTTTCCCTTCATCGACAAGAAGCTCCATCGCGCTCCAGGTCGCCGCGTAGTCCTTTGAGAGCTGGTGATCAATCACTGGCTGTGAAGGCTTAGCAAGCTTTTATATTTTCCTCGACACAATTAAAATTCATACCTTTCCGTTGGGTAGACGGACTGTTTCGAAAGTCTCAGTAGGGACATAGGCATGAGGAACTACGACATGTTAATGTTACTGTAGAATATTTCTGTAGGTAGATAGTAGACGGATGAGCGTACAATGCATCAAGTATAGATCAACTAAAGGGAATAAAAGTTAGAAAACGTAGCAATATTAGGACAGGAAATAAAGATACCATAATCTAGCCCCAGTCGTTCAAGACTTATATCCAACCCTTTCCGTACATCTTCCGGTCGGTGAAAAGTATTATGTCTAAAAGTGTTCATGTCAGCTACTAAGTGCCACCCATATCAAGAAGACAGAACTCAGGACCCCGTACAATTTTGTCACTATAAAAAGCTCCGCTCTGGGTATTCCACTTTCTCTGATAGCTTCACCTACTTCCCTTTCTGTCCCATAAGAATATGCAGTATCAATATGGCGGATACCAGTCTTTAATGCGTCCAGGACAGCCTGTTTACAAGTCCCCGAGGGCGATTTGGAGTCAGATTGAAACGTTCCAAACCCAATCGCAGGGATAGAAGCCCCCGATGAAAGTTTGAATTGTAACAAGTCCATAGACCTGGAAAGACTTTGGGGTAACGAATTCCGCGTTGAAGAGCTGAGTACCGTAGTTTTCGGTGAGAGTTAGGTATCACTGTGCGGTCTGTAAGGGGTTCCACTAACGGAAATCTGTAGTGATGATATAGAGGAATCAGTACCCTACAAACAGCAACCTCCGTCTACTTGGCAGGTTTGTCGGTTTATGGCTGTCCGCTCGGTAAAAGTAATTAAATAGGAATGTGATATCACCTCAGAAAACTCAAGTGACACATTTATGCGCTAAAGCGGGTTGGAAAAGTCTGCAATTCGTTATTGGAAAGATCTACACTTGGATGCACTTCTGGCCTGATGGTAGGCTAAAAACGTTCATTGAAGCTACGAGCGTTCTTAACAGTTGTGTTTCTAGCTGTGGAATTACTCTACAGATATCAATCTATAATCCAAAGTTTGAGGCTCTACATATCAACTCAATCATGCGTTTCAGACTTAATACAGTCTAATTCCTGTGTCAAGTATGACTCAAATGTAATTTTAGGGGTGGTTTACCACCTTTCCAATTTGTATAAGCGGGGTAGTGTATATCTAATACTCTGAAGAGGGTGGTAGATGGGATATATGACGCTACACCTCAGCGATGGAAACTAGTAGAATATGGTGGGATATATAACCATGCAGGAGAGAGATGGCTACAGTCGAGGTTTGCAAGTTACTCAAGATGCTTGTATCGGCGAACAATACTTTACACCTTTACTGTCGCAGCGGGGAATCCTGGATTCTCCAGATAGTCCCCTACACACTGGTACATGGGGCCAATGAAAAGGTGAGCGGTTATACTATGCCTGCAGATTTTTTGGTGGGTTTAAGCAATCCAGTCACTCTCACCCAGAATTTATGGTATAAGCAGTTCCTTCTATCTGTTTATTTGGTACCCGTTTTCCTTTCAACCACGGCGGAACAATTCCTACTGCAACATCCACCAGAAGTACTCTAAAGAAATGCCTATCGACTCCGGAAATGGGAGTGAAAATAAGCCGAGCTTGGAAGATATCATTCCTGATGTAGGCGAGGCCGTTCAGGTTGATCAGGCTGTCCTCGATGGTAACATGTCCTTAGAAACACATATTAAGCAGAATCAGGGGCTAATGATACTAATGAATACTAATTTAGAACTTCCTCCTGGAACCCGTGTACTCAGTGCCAGTAGTTATGGCACTTCTTTGTGGACGAGAACTGCAAAGGTTGTTGCCTCTCTGCCGGATGGGACCACGAAAGATTATTTCCTTAAGGTTAGTAGGTCAATATAACACTAGTGAAGGTGTTTTACGGTGCCAACTTGAACTAATAATTGGGCTGATAAACAGTGTGCAACCGGAGATAATGGCAAAGTAATGATGAACGGGGAATTTGAATCTATGAGTGCGATATATTCGATCTTGCCTACATTCTGCCCAAAGCCTATCACTTGGGGAACCTACAAAGGGAGCCCATCGACCTACTTCTTCCTCTGCGACTTTCACGAAATGGGCCAATCACCACCCGAACCGGTTGAATTCTGTGCCGCCCTGTCCGAGCTTCATAAAAAGGGAAGTTCACCAAACGGGAAATTCGGGTTTCACATAACGACATGTAACGGCTCTGTCCCACAAGAGAATTCATGGGCGGATACTTGGGAAGAGTTCTTTGCGGCTGGCTTTAGACATATGCTAAAGCTAGATGAAGAGATCAACGGACATAACGATAGACTCCAGGAATTATCAAAGCCGTATTTTGAGACAGTTATACCGAGACTATTGAGGCCACTGGAGTCGGATGGGAGAAAGATCAAGCCCAGCCTTATTCACGGAGACTTGTGGTTTGGAAACGCTGCAACAGTTGTGGAGACCGGAAAGCCAGTGGTGTACGATGCGTGTGCTTTTTACGGACATAATGAGTATGTCCCATACACTATATCCGGTTGGTCTTGATAGAACTAAAAGAGAAACAAACTTGTGTAGATACGAACTGGGGAATTGGCGTCCGGTAAGGAACAAATTCGACCGTAGATATTTTAGAAACTACACGAAGCATTTCCCGATTTCGGAGCCAGAGGAAGACTTTGATGACCGGAATGCTCTTTACTCAGCGTTGGTATCCCTAACACTACGACTATATCTGGGAAATCACTAAGACACAGTAACTTCTATAGGCGGTTCAATCTGCACGCGTCAATCTTGTTTCCTGGCTCTTCGAAATTCCGTAACTCGTAAGTAGACTTTATTCCGTATGTACATGTGTGGGCTCTGGGACTAACGGCTTGTTTAGGGTGATTGCTGAGATGGAGCGATTAGTCGTGAAATTCAGTATATAAGAATTCCTAGAGTTGTTCAGTACGTTGTTGATGAGAATGTAATAAAAGTTCTTCAATGTGGAAACCTCCACCAAAATGGGGGCTGGAAATCAGCTGTACCAAAAAGTGAATAATACAGGGGGTATCATATATGGCGCTATCTTGAACCCCGGACTTCAGGCATCCAGACGGGCCGAGCCGCCGTGGCGCAGGGTATGGATTAGAATGTGGGACAAGACATGCCTTATCACCTGTCACCTATACACCCTACGTAGAGTATACTATACCCCCACCATGATACATGCACCGGATCACAGGGATACGGTCTTGTTCATCCAAACGGCGGCCAAGGTGTTACACGAGGACCAGAATTCACTGCTTAGGATAGGATATTTGATTAATACTGTATATCGAAGAGGGGAATATCGTATTACTATGAAGCCACGGTTACTGTATGGATTTGTGCTTTTTGCTGTAGTTTGCTGTACGGAATATGCATATACCGTAAAGTATACCTACCTGCACTATTGGTAAAAGGGAAAGGGGGGTGCATGCGGCGTAACGCCCCGCCCACGGCCCACCCACCGGGTTCGCTTATTCAAATATCAGTACAACCAGGGTTGTAGAGCCTCCAAACATATGGTCTACCCACATCTGCTCATCTCTGCTAAAGATTTGGACTCTCTGGTCAGACCTGATATTGCTATAATGATAAAATCCGTTAGTCACATTTATGATGCCCTGTTTCGCCGAAAGATGCTGATTTTCTCATCTAGTTTAAGGAAAAGCTCTTGGTTCGTCGGCGTAAAAGCAACACGTTGGAGGAAGTCCCTTCCACGGTCCTGAGCCGTTGGGCTACGCCGGTACCCCAAAGTCACAACCAGTCAATAGGGGATCAAGTAGCGCTGCCCCTGGTACAAACGGGTCCTCTTGGGCTCAGTCTCATCGTGGACCCCGAGGATCCCGTGGTTGATATCATCTTCGTGCACGGCCTAGGTGGCACTTCCCATGGTACCTGGAGTAAGGATAAGAATCCCGCATATTTTTGGCCAAAATTGTGGCTTCCGGAGGATATTCCACGAGCACGAATTCACACATATGGGTATAATTCGAGTTTTGGCTCGACAAAAAGCAGCATTACTGGTATCTTGGATTTTTCTAAGCAGTTGCTCTTTGATATCAGATACGAGCCTTGTAGTTTTGGAAAGGCACAACACCTATTATCTTGTATTTAGGTATCGATTATTAACTTTGAAATTAGTATCCTATTATCTTCGTGGCCCACTCAATGGGAGGTTTGCTGGTAAAGAAGGTATTTGAGCATTCTTTTATAGCTTACCAAAGCTCTATGAACCCATGGTCTAATAATCCTCATAGGTGTATACTCTCGCAAAACAAGATTCACAATACCAAGCATTATTTCTAAAGTTCTTTGGAGTCGTATTCTTGGGGACCCCCCACCGAGGCTCGAATTTTGCCCAAACATTACAAAATATGCTTCGTGTTTCGCCGAACCACTCGTCAAAGGGGTATCTAGATGACCTTGCTAAGAATTCTGTCACACTTCAAGGGATAAATGAGGATTTTCGCCATGTCGAAAGTAGCTTTCGGCTCGTGTCTTTTTATGAGACCTTGAAAACCCATATTGGTGTTACAGCTATTGTAAGTATGTCCGTTAATGCACCTCGATCTGGGTATTACGCTGACACTCCTCAAACGCAGATGGTTGTTGAAAAGGACTCTGCAACTCTAGGATACGGTGGTGAAATATCTGCGGCTCTAAATGCGGATCACCACACGGTTTGCAAGTACTCGGCACCCACCGACTCCAACTATATTTCTGTAAGAAATGTCCTCAAGGGGCTTGTAAAGGAGTGCCAAGAGAAAGGTGATACTCAATCTTCAGATATCTCATAAGGTAAAGGCTAACATATCTCACAGTCTCACACTCGAGGACTAAGGAGCACCAAAGTCAGATGGATATTGTCTACAAGCTCTTCGCCTACCACGAATCAGCGGAGGAAGAGTTGTTAGCAAATCAGCAACTTCGATTAGAAGGATCATGTGAATGGATAACTCAAAAGGATTATTTCCGGGAGTGGTTGGACGAGGATCCTATGAGCACAAAATTGCTATGGTTAACTGGTCTTCCGGCATCGGGGAAATCAGTCCTATCGGCGTACATCATCGATTATATCCAGAGGCAGGGCAATTATTGTCAATACTTCTTTTTTCATATTGGAGCGTCAGCAACGCATACTTCAGGGACCTTTTTACGGTCGCTTGCAATTCAGCTAGCAGAATGTTATGAATCCGTGCGTACAAGTCTTGTTATGTTATATAATGAAGGTATCCGTCTAGGAAATGTGGAAAGCAGGATGATCTGGCAAAAGGCGTTTATAGCAACTATATTCCGAATACATTTTTCACAACCTCTTTACTGGGTGATCGATGCACTCGACGAATCGGAAACCTCATCTTCCATTGTTCAGATGCTTGGTAACGTCCGAAACGCCTCATCGCCCCTGAGAATTCTTGTCATGAGTAGGAATACCGATTCTCTTACAAAGGAATTTCACCATCTTCCTATCCCGGTTGTTATCAGATCAATTACTGTTGAGGATACCTTGCCAGATATAAAGGCTTATGTAGCCAATGCGGTAGGCGATCTCCCGGGAAATGAAGAAACAAAGCAAGCAATCATTAGGAAGGTTCTGGAAAAATCAGCCGGGTGCTTCCTATGGGTTCGTCTTGCAATTGAAGAAGTCCAGGATGCACACACACAAGCTGGTATTGAAGCCGCACTACAAGACACCCCCGCGGGAATGGATAAGCTCTACCAGCGTGCTTTCGATGCGATTTCCGAACTCAACACGCAGAATCAGGCTCTAGCTAAGGAAATCATACGGTGGACGATCTGTTCAGTCCGGCCTTTGACCCTCAAAGAACTTGAGTGTGCATTGCTACCCTCCTTTGGACAGATTATAGATATCGAACGAACGATTTCACGGACGTGTACTTTCCTACTTGTTATCGACCACAGACATCGAGTCCACCCAGTGCATCAAACGGTCCGCGAATTCCTGCTGAAAAACACCCATCTAGAATTCGGGATTATCAAGCCGCGCGATCACGAAATACTTGCTCGGGGTTGTCTCGATTTTCTCAATAAAAACACTTCGGGCCCAAATTTCCAACGGTCACAAACGTTAGATCTAAAGCAAAAGGATACACTCATGGGCTATTCGGCAAGTTTCTGGTCAGATCACCTGAGGTTGGCGACCGCGGATTCTGAAAATCTCCTGGATAGTTTAGTCATGTTTTTGAAAAAGAATATCCTCGCATGGATTGCCTTCGTGTCATCCTCGCAGAATCTCCATACCCTTACTCGCACGGCACAGAACATGAAAGCATTCCTGGAGCGTCGAGCAAAACTGCCATCACCCACGACAGTCCTACGAAAGTCAGACTCCGGGCTTGTTGAACTATGGGCTATAGATTTGATTCGACTAGTAACAAAGTTTGGCAACCACTTGATCGAAACACCTTCCACGATTTTTAGGATTTTACCCCCGCTCTGTCCGAAGCAAACAATCATTTACAGAGAATATGGTGCTCTGAATAAGGATCTATCCGTTTCGGGTCTTTCGACGCTAAACTGGAACGACTGTATCTCTCGGATTCCTATGGGTCAAACAGTAACAGCCATTGCAACTGGGGATGTATATTTCGCGGTTTCACTAGCTTCTGGTACAATCGTCATTTTGAATGTTTCGACTTGCCAAGAATACCGCCGGTTCGAACACTTTGAGACAATCTCGAGTCTTCAGTTCAACAGCACGAGTGACAAACTGGTCTCAGGGGGAGCGTCCACTGTGAAAATCTGGGATGTACGTGCTGGCTGTCAGACACATGTCTTTGACCCAGGTCACAAAGTAATTTCAGTTGCGTTTTCGATCAAAAGCACATCAGTGCTCACCGCCTGTTGCAATAACACCGTGAAGACCTGGGATTTACTGACTAATCATGAGATTGACCACTTCCGATGGACCGAAACCGAAACCCCTGGTCGTTATCGTGGATTTCCCGTTTCTCTGGCACTGCACGCGGAATATGGACAAGTGGCTGTATCATATAGAGGGTTTCCTGTCAGTCTCTGGGACATTAAATCCAACAGGATGTTGGGACAAGTGGTCCGGAGAACCAAGTCGGGCAGAGGCAACACAGTCATTCAGGATACAGCTTTTTGTCTCGACTTTAACAGAGTCACAGGCCACCTAATCCTGGCATACTCAGATGGTACTTTGCTGAAGTGGGATCCAATCACTGGTGAACAACAAGAATGTGATTCAGATGCTTTGACGGTTTCATGTAGCGACGATGGCGCGACTATAGGGACTGGTGACTTAGCAGGGAATATAAAAATCTGGAACTTTGCATCAATGGAACTCATGCACCATATTCAGACCTACGACGATCCTATTGCGCATATATCATTTAGTCCGAACGGATTAAGGCTTTACGATATAAGGGGAACAGATTGTAGCGTATGGGAGCCTGATGTTCTTGTCCGGCCAACAAAACCTGACGATGATCAAAGTTCTTTCGGTCCTGTATCAGCGGAATTTACGGATGCCACTGCCACTATAAAACTGCCAATACTGAGTCTTGTTTGCGACTCCCATTGGGAATTCTGTGCTTATGGAAGGGAGGATGGGTGTATATATTTAGCTAGTGCGACAACTGGTGAAGAGATTCAGAAGATCTACAGCCATGCGAGTACCGTATCTATAGTGGCACATATATGGAGTGCTTCTGGTAATTTGATGGCAACAGCAGACGATTCTCGGAGATTCATTCTCCAGAGGCTTACCCGGGAGCCTAGCAAAAATGACTCCTCACCTACCTGGAAAAGCACCCTTCTGGCAGATTCACGTACAAATAACAGTATTCAGCAGTTGCTCTTCAGCTCGGATGAACAAAAGCTATTTGTCTTTACCCCAGGAAACTATGAAATCTGGACAACAAGTGGCGACAAATTAGGTTCCGTGGCTTTCGATGCTGGTTATCATGGGGAATGGTCAAATTTCTTGGTCGATTCATCGAAACTTCTCTACCTACGGTGCGATCAAGTATTTCTCTTCAGAAACGAAACCCCAAGGGTCAAAAACCCTCCGTCCGAAAGCCTCGACCTCAGACGTCCCGAACATCTTAGCAGGCTCTCGGAATTTGAGCTAGAATACCGCGACTCACACGTTACGAAAACGGTGTCATATGTGGAGGGGAATTTAATTGTAATTGAAGTGTGCCCAAGGGTTTATGCACCCGGAAGTGCATCGATAATGTTGTGGGATGCGACATCTATATCAGAACCACCGAGGACTATCATCCGGGACGCTGAAGCTTTAATTGGTGTTTATGGAACAAGAGTTGTATTTCTAGATAAGTATTTATGGGTATGCAGCTGGGACCTTCAAAATCAGACTGAAATCGAGGGCTTTGGCTACGAAAGACATTTCTTCTTACCTCAGGATTGGGTCAGTGGACACGAGTCGCAGCGGTGTACTCTGACCGTGGAAGGGAATCTTATTTTTGCGACCCGTGGGGAACTCGCTGTAATAAAGGGTGGGCTGAAACAGCAATCAGGGTTATACGCAAGGCAAGGGATGAATGTCCCAACTATTACTGTAGATGTAGATTAGGGGATTGGCGGTTCTTGAGCTTAATCTCTTTGTTTAAACTACTATGGGTATTTCTTGGTCACTCTTGTAATTTTAGGAGTTTTTTGTATGTCCGTATACTTAGGAGTCCGTTTTTATTAAATTATTTCTGCGTCTAGTTAATAAATTGAACTCAGGGTTACAAATATCGTCTATCATCAGAACGGTTAACTTTTTGGTCCCTTGATAGCCTAAAGTTTGACCATAGTGTCTTCGCGGTGCTTTAATCTTGGACCTGTAGTGGAATATTTAATTAATAATATTAACCTAGAATGATGCTACTTTTGGAATAAGCGTTCGCTACTCTTGGAATTGTACTTTGTATAAATGTGGTAACACCCCAGATATGGAATAGATATTGGGGGGATATTTTGGATATGAATACGGGAGATTTCCCCCTCCGTTTGATTATTTTCCTGTTTGAGCTTTAACTCTTACACCTGAATTCCTAGAGTATGGCCTCTATTTTTTTTCTTATATAAGTAGATATATCCGCGTAATATCAAGTCGATCAATTCTATCGGTAGTGTGATGTTTGAAGTTTACTTTGAAAATTATAAAATTTCCATCACCTAAAGAGAGCCATGTTATAAACTCCTCCCACAAGGTAGGAGTATTCTAAAGGATAGATCATATTACCTAAAGGAATTTCATTAAGGAATTTGAAAGATGCGGATGGGCTTCGTATATAGCTGGTAGTATGAATTTCGTTGCGACATGCTACTCAGTCTGAGAGTTAGGTACAACGTTCATTCTAGGTTAAAGTGATGTTACTGAAGTGAAGTTACACACGATAATAGTCAGTTGGTTTGTAGAAACTAACATGAATAATTATAGTATAATGTGAATTCTTGTTGAGGATTTGGGCATTTGTGATGGAAAGGGCGAATAGTGCAACCAATAAGCCTTGCTTGGTACAAAATCTGAATTCTTATAAGGCTTACAAGTCTATATATCCACATATTCTGGAGCTAGCCTCTGATAATCTTCTAGAGTCAGAGGTTTAAATGGGTCAGTCCGTTTATTATGGGCCAGCCTAGTCACCTTTCATGCGGCCCGGGCAAGCAACTGCCAGAGTAATTAATCATTGGATCGGGCCGGGCCAGCCCATTAAAACCTCTGTCTAGAATCTTAAACCCTAGATCATGTTGTATCTGCCTTCTATGGTCAAATCCAAAGCAGAGTCGGTTTACTGCTCTATGCACACCTAACTCAGGTTCGAAATTATTTGCCATCCATTGAAAGAATAAGTTCTCTCCTTTACCCGCGTTTATATTATTTGCCATGGAGGGTTATTGCTGTATTATGTTAGTGGCATTCTTTTAGGAAGAATGAAGCAAAGAAAGACCTTTTGGGGAGATATAGTGATTTTCTTTGGTGACCTGATATATTGAAGTTTTATTACCTCCAACTCGTAAATTCACTAAGTACAAATACAAATTTTCCATATCAACCAACACTTAGACTTAGGCGCCAGTGTGGATAAACGATGCCCACACTTGGGGAAACTTGTGATTTCTGTCTGTATCCCGCAGCCTCTTAACCGCCTTATGGAAGGCAAAACTAACTCTAGCATGACCTTCGAGCCCAGTATCTTCATTGCTGAAAAGCTCCCTATAAAAATAACTAGAAACTTGGACGCAAGCATCATCTTTTGACTGCCAGAGAGTGGCCAGCACATGGCTGAAACTTGTAAGTTGGAAGGCACTCGCAGTATGAATTGACTCGTCAGCGACACGTGTAGAGGCATTATCAGCTATGCAACAAGCAGATAGATATGATATTTGAGCGTGCTTAAGGTGTGACTGTGTGACTCTCTTGACTGTCAAGAAATCGAGTTCTTTATCCCCAGACGATGTATCTTTACATAAGAGTAGTCGGCTATTTGAGGGTTCAATAGAGTCTGATATTCCGTGACAGGCAAAATGGATTGCATGACACGTCTAGAGTTCATCAAGGACCTTCTCTACACTTGGAGTTTCAAGTATACTTAGGTTAGCTCGTTTATCGACTGCTTTCTCAATCTCGTCGACCTCTTGTTGAACGTATCGTAGGGGAGACTTTGTCGGGGTTTTTGGCATGGCAACCAAAACTAGACGTGGATCCGAGTTCCTTAGTAGCTCTAACTTCTTCTCACGAGAATAAGAAAGAGCCCGAATGGTTGGTATGTACGAAGAGATAACTCTACTAATGGTGTTTTGCGTTGAACCCTTAGAATGGTCACCGGCCGCATGAAAAGGTGCTCTAGCTAGTATACCAACACCAATCCACCAAATACGGGGGAGACTGGCACTGCGTGGTTCTAGTTCAATATCAATTGGCTCTACAAACCCTAAATCGTCTAGGACTGGCCCTACAGCCACCTCCCAAAGCCAATTGAGAAGCCTAGTTAAGTCTGAGTTATGTTTGATGTATGCTGGGCGACCCTTTGGGGGGTTTTGAAATAACAGCATTTTTGTCTTAGCCTCCTCATTTATTAAGAGTGGAAGATTCAATAATCTTATTCCGCTCGCTGTGATAATAAAGGCATCGCTCCCGAGTACTGAGCTGTTCAAAACCACAATTGGGCCTTCTAAAGCCATGGACTTCACCTCATCGGTGGTCAGTGGAAGTAAGAATCCCTCGAACCCCGATAGTTGTCGAATGTCTGCTAACGTCTGCTCAAAATCATCGTTTAATTTCTGTCGCTGCTGGTGATACTCCTGATATTCAATCGACTTTCTGTATTCCTTCTCCATGGTTTGCTCGACTGGTCTGGTGTCGAGCTCAACTCGCAAACGCTGAAACACTTCAAAAAGATCTGGTCTCTTTATACGCAGTTCCGATATTTCGCTTCTACAATCCATTGTAAGCCCCATAATAACCCCTCGCCCCTGTTCTAGCAAGGAAGGCATAACGGTAGGGCTGGAGCCTGCCATGATAGCAATGGAGGCGGCCATACATGGAAATTCTCCAATATATGATAGCAAGAACTCCTGATCTTCTCTCTGTAGAAATCTATCACTAAGCTTCGGCATCAGCTTGAAAGCAGCTGTTAATATTTCTACTACTTGTTCCCAAAGATCCGCAATATACAGCGCAGTACTACACGCAGATACCGCAAGGATCCGATCCCTTATTGATGACATATCTGATATGAAAACCTGCCTTGTGAGCTCGATACTCAGACTGAGGTCCTCAGAAGATCGGCTGTAAATAAATTTCTGCATTAATGCATGGGATAGCCTGAGCGTCCTAAAGCCCCTCGCAGGATGATCTATCGGTGTAGCTTCCAGAGCCTTATTGTATAGAATAATTGTCTCTTCAATGTCTTCGCCGTCAGCGCCGCCTGACAACTCATATCTAGACTTGAGAAGCCCTGCTGTACATATCGATATTTCCATCTCAATTTCGCTTCCAGGTTGATATTGCATAGCACCCCTAGAAAATGTGCTCTATCCAGGTGGTCGGTGGGAGTTAACTCAAGTACGTGTTGTATATGTTTGATGGCTTGATCAATGTCGATTTGTTCTCTTCTCCGTACATATCTCTGGAATAGGTAGTTGAAAAGGTTCATTAACGCTTCTGGTAACTCCTCATGGTTTGGTGAGGTGATTGTGACAGCTTCCTGAACCAGCTCGATGCATTTTGACAGATCCTCTAGCTCCTCAAACCTTTTATATCTAGCATGGATATGTGCAGACAGGCCAACCAATAACTATACCCGAAAGGGATCCGAATAAGAAGTCAACGAAATAGCTTCTTCTGCTAAATTCATGGCTAGATTTATATCATCCTCCCTTCCAAACCTTCTGTACCGCTTATCGACCATAACGGAGAGCGATTGGAGTAGCCTTGGTCGATCTGGGTTGCCTGGCAAACACATTGCAACTGCTTCTGTACCTAGTTGGATATATCGATCGAATTCCTTGCGTGAGCTGTGATCTAGAGAAACGCCCCGGATTTGGATCGCCTTCATTATCAACATTGGTAAGCTATCCATGAAGCAGCCGGTAAGAAGAGCCTCTTGGTGGTAATCGGTGGCTTGCTGAAAGTAATCGAGGTCTTCTGTAACATGGTATTTACAGATGAGGAACATAACCAAAGTACTCAAAGAGCGTGCTCTGCCCGGGTGGTTCATCGGAGCCAGCACCAGCAGCTTTTTAGACGTTTCGATAGATTTGTTAAGGTCCTCGGACGTTCCATACTGCATATATCGTTTAAAAATACTCCCCATGAAGAAATTTAAGAGATCAATTTGGTCCGATGGTGAAAGTTCCAAGAGAAGTGCTTCTTCCGCTATTTCAACAGCCTGGTCGATTTGGGATTTCTCGTAAATTCTAGAGAATCTGGTTGAGAAGTCGATGCTTAACTCACGCATTATTTCTAACTTCTCCGGTGCCGGCAATAAGCTATCTGCCAAGCATATCTGACCCGCCTCAATCGCTCTATCTAGATATTTCAGCTGTTTAGTGTTTTCGTATCCAGCTATTGCTAATTTTTTAGCCGTTATTAGATAATCTTTCATCTTGAAGTCCTCGGCGAGTGTCATAACCAGGTCGATTGTAGTATCAAGATAATCAACATCCTTCATCTCTTCGTAGAGGTTTCCGAGTATGGGGATGGCTTGGAGTATCTCAGTTACCTCAGCTAGGTACTGCCTAAATCCTGGGACCAGTCTTGCTACCACCCTGAGCATGAGGACTCGTGCTACGATTTCCGCTCGAGATCCCAAGTGCTCCGTTAAAGCCTCGGTTGTCGTAGGGTTGTCGGAATTGTTAATATCGCTAAGTTCCTCCCTATAGGGAAAGTCCTACGAGTTAGTATATTTAGGTTTGACGAGGAGGGAGAAAATGTAGTTTACATTATATGCTAGCTGATAGAGTAATTTTATTCTCTGATTGTTTGATGACCTCTGTCTTATCTGCTCCCCGATGTAATATTATCTGCGGTAGTTGAACCGATTGCTATAGTGATATCGTCTAGGAGCACTAGACCTTTAAATACTTGGGCAAGAATATGAAGCGCTGAGCTTTGTGAATTCGGGCTATACAATCTCCACTCCCCCCCGACTCCTTGATTAGAAGCAATCAACTGGGAGTTCCTGGTATTGCTACGCCATTGATACAAATGTCATATAATATCCACATTTCTTGTATAAAGGTACAATCTTTCACGAGATACATACCTACTATAGAAATGATCAGTCCATGTA
Source organism: Verpa bohemica (assembly GCA_033030345.1). Lineage (NCBI taxonomy): Eukaryota > Fungi > Ascomycota > Pezizomycetes > Pezizales > Morchellaceae > Verpa > Verpa bohemica. Next base: position 3,163,140 of record JAUFSE010000003.1, read on the forward strand.
CACCCTATCTTACGTTTTACAAATACTGATTCAAAAGTATGCACTGCGCAACTTTATGTATATACGAAACGTTAACTAGACCGCGCACTCGATTAAATACTACTAAGAAAAATTAGTCCTATAGTCCTGTATGTACTACGCCTGCCGGTATAAGTCTGTTGACAGTGGCAGTGATGACATAAATCTCTACCCAATCATTCGCTGTTTCCCAGGAAAAATTACCGCCACCACAGCCGGTGTCAACAGAATTACCCGGCAGGCATATTACATGCAAGGTTTCAAATAGTTTTGAAATCTATTGAGCCGGAGATGGTTCCGATCGCTGTTAGAACACATAATCAAGTGTTTCGGAGACAGGCGCCTGGGACAGCCGACTATGTATGTACCTACTCTACTTACCACCAGAGCTAGAGTAAAGGGTGATTTTCTTTCCTACCATGGTGAGATACGCTTGTTTCATAGGTGCTACAATGCAAATTAGAGATAGTAAAGTAGAAACATGGCCAATACTTTGTTGTCCCCCCCCCTCCCAGTCGGTGGCTGCCTTGCAATCTAGCCCCGAAGACACGAGTATAAACCAGCGGAGTTTATACGCAGTCCAGATTGCAATCACTCAGGTTATATTGAACAGCCCCCGAAAATCGGATCAAATACGTCTATATCGTGGCTTAGCTGTCTAGTGCAGCCTCTAGTAAAAAAGATCGAGAAACGTGGGGCTGAGATTTGAATCCTCTATTGGTTTTCGAGCTTGTGGCAAACATTCTAGCAACTGTACTGGCTGTAGGGCCCCTGCTTGCTGACCCTTGTTTCTCGATCTTTCTTGCCGGAGACTACCTAGTCTTCGTAGTTTCGCCCATATAGCGAAGGTAGCTGGGTGTCTGCTATTAGCTCTGTGTAGGTCTAGACATGGGGCTTTGCTGCTGTACGGTGTACAGCAAAGATATTGAGAAGCAGGGCCTGCAAGACAGTCCTACTGCTGGAATCATTGCCAAAACCTCAATAAAACCCTCAAAATTATGTCCCACTCTTCGCGCTCTTCGCGCTCTTCGTTACCACTCATATACGGCGGTCCAAGATGCAGGACCTTTCTGTCGTATATATATATTTTCGTCCCCTATCACATTGATTCACGGTAAAGTGGGGCGGGTTACTGTTCTACGTTTCCCTACGTTTGATCATATTTTTGGCCGCATTTCCCGAGACTCCTGTTCAATTATTTTCCTACTTTGTTAAAACTTTTTGTGATGTTTCTTGCGTTCCAAATAATCTCCTGTTCCAGCGTTTTTGGCGTTTAACGTGCTTAATAGACCTTATATAGGCCCCAATATAGACCTTATTGTGGACTCCTGTAGGCGCTTCACGCTATACGTCATCTGCAGGATACACTGCCGGACCCTAATAGCCCTGGAGAAGCCAATATTATGAGAGCTAAAAGTCATGTTTAAAATATTCTCTATGCTCTGCATACTATGATCAAGTTTTTATTCTCTACCTGGTCTACATACAAAGTATTCAGTTCGCTGTCCCACCTACCCCTACCTACCTATCCTACCTATGTACCTACTCGCTACTACCGTCGTCACCCGAGCAGGTCTGTTTTGTGTCAATATCGACGGAGGGACATACGTTGTTTATATTTTTTCGGGTAGGTTGTTCACGTTATTGGCCCTAGGCAGCTGGTGGTGCCTGCTGCTGCTGCCACTATCGCCATGGGGGTTCTGCTAGGAGTCTATATAGATGCGCAGGACAAATCATGTTCATCATGGTTTTGGTAGGTTGTTCGCCCTATAGGAGGAGGAGAGAGCCTGCTTCTGTTGCTGTGGAGGCCTGTTATGCGACCTGCTATGGGCCTGCTCGAGGTCAGCTCAAAGTCTGGTTCAGGCGTCGAATATGGGGTTTTGGTCTCGCTCCGGGTTCATGGCTGGAGGAGGCCTACTGCTGTAGTCGTACTGGGAGGTTCCTCTGGGTCGAGGCGTCGGACACGGGGGTTTGCGCTGTTTTCAATAGTTAGCATAGGTACAACGAGCAGTAGGGTTAGGTGCTTGACGGGAGCTTTGAGGTTTTGGGGCGGTTCAAGTGGTATAATTGGGTAACACCTATCTCCCACAGGGAGAAAAGCCGATAAAAGCTCTTAGCCAGGGGGACAAAAGTTTTTAGGAGAACTTCTTTTGCCCATGAAACCTTCCCTGTCTGGATTGGTGCGGTTTGGTGCGCTTTCTTGGCGCGGTTCTCGTGCTTTTGGGGACTAACCATACCATGTCATGTCTAACTGTTAAATCTGAATATGTTTGTTAGGTCGAGTCAATAGATCACCTTATATGTTGATAGTTAGATTAGATCCTGTATTATAACTATTATTTTTATCATTATCGTCTATATTCAATATTACTACTTGACTACTAGTTCTAAAAATAGTACATAGTTCACCAAATAAAAAAAGCCTTCAATACAAAAGACTCTAGATAAATTGAATTTACCATGAATTCTAACCGCATACGGTTTTATTATGTGATATCTTACAAGAGATAGACCAACACCCTCTACCTATGTGTGGCCAATATGAGCTCTATCTAGGGCTCAAAAAGACCTATGATTACGAAGACTAATATACAATTCTACCATGATGAATGTGGCAGAAAACCCATAAGCAGTAAGGAAAGGAAAATAAGACTCCATCATAAAAAGGCTCGCAAAGCCCCACAAAGCCCGCCCCCTCAAACCAAGCCTCCAGGTAGCATATATCTTTTCTAAGGTGAATGTCATAAACTGACGCACTCTAGGGTCTGAAATACACCTCCCATACTGTAGGTACTGAATATATATGGTACATGTAGGGAAATGCGATTGAGACTACTAGTAAAAGGGTCACCGACATTCCTACTGAGGATATCTTCCAGAGAAGACTCTCGACAGCGGTCCGGAGATGTATCCTCCAGGCAGCCACATGTAGACCACCAATAAAAGTTAATTATATAATACCATCTCTGAAGCCGTAACAGGCCAATCATTGATATGATTAATGTACTTGTCAATATCATATATTGTCTTTGCGGTCACGTGCATGACGCTCTGAGGACTAGCCACAGTGACATGCTCGGGACTTCCATGATAAATTTTGCTCTCTTCGATCCGGTCACACCTTGACTGATAAATTGACTGACTGTCCTCCGATCCCGTAATATCGATGGTCATCTTCGAAGTCTCTGATGTTTTAACGACTTCAGGTTGGAGTAGGGTGATTAAAATAGCATCATTAACTTCTAATGGTTTATCCCACCAGCACAACCAGATAATGATTGTGACCAAAACCTGTATGGCTAGATGAATCTCGACTAATGTCAGTGTTAGGCGCGAAATCTCCCGGGAACTACATTGTGCAAGGAACCACAATATTTGGGTGGTGGCCAGAAAGGCTAGCCTTTCCTTTGTCGGGTAACACCCGGGCCAAAGGTACTCTCCTTTATTAACCCAGAGTCTAAGTATTTCATGAATCCTGTCGGGCTTATGTGGTTGTACAGGGTATGTAGCTGGTCTCCGATGTACGCGTAAAGAAGGGTAGTAGTTTTCGGCGTTGTGTCGTGCTTTCCTGGCTAAACTTATCAATAATGGCCCCCATTACCACTAAAAATGCTAGTGGCTGCACACGTCAACAACGCCAGGCACAGACCTACACTTAGCTTCCGACCACTTTATTCGTGACCCGCGGATTGTGCTATACATAGGAGCTGCTTGTTATCCTATGTACTCGTTCTCCAGGGTAAGAACCAGAAAACAGGGGGGTACGCACGGAGGTGTCTGGGAACTACAGATTCACCTGAAATCTACAAATAAGGTAAATAACAAACCATTATTCCTAATATTAACCAAGTTCAAGAAGATTCTATTACCAAGAATGGTATATAATTCAGTACATGATGCCAAAATCTATACATCCGCCACTTACCACACCCCCCAGTCGTATCTGTGCGTACCCCCCCTGTTTTCTGGTTCTTACCCTAGAGGACGAGTACATGGACCGAGCCCCCAAAAGGCCAGAAAAGACCCCTAATCTCCTTCTCTACCCCATGTTACGCGACAGCCAATTCTGGAGCTTGGAAACGGTATTGTGCGATAGTTGAGGAAGGCCCAATTATTTGCCCTAGACCGATTACTATCCCACAAAAAAGTAGAATGAACATAGTCTAGAGCAGTGCGCGATGTGACCAATGTGAATTAAAAGTTTAGTTGGTGTCGCATCTATATAGAAAGGTTGCAAGTGTTCTCCGGAAGGTCGTACCGAAAGCCAGAGTTGAGCGTTGCTGACATACTGCTGACAAAGATGGATAAGCAGATATATATATGTGACTTGCTTATTAAGTACAAGTGTTGGCCGGTAATTCCGGAGAAAGCACATCTGGGTTTCATCAAACTTAGACCTGGCAACTTTAGTAGTAATTTTACTTTGGATTTTTCTGTATTGCTATGTGTATGCTAGTGACCTTTAGAGAAATTACCACTGTAATAATAATAATAATAAAATTCATCAAACGTACATGCAGCCTCTTGGGCTATGGTACGAAATTACCACTGTGTTACATTGCTTAATGATTATCTAAGCTCACACCGCGTTCACAATCCAAAATAACTGATTTAAGGAGCCCGGGGAGTCGGTTGAATTGTCCGATATTCCCTACAGCTAAGAGGTAGGTTTGATGAATGAGAAAATGTATATTATGCAGCTTGCTTATGAGTGGTATAATTGATGACTTTTAATCCTGGGAAATATATATCTCATAGCTGTCATCGAACCATACAGGAGCTTGGTAGCACCTCCGGCATCACTACTTGCGTAACAAGGCTTAAGATTATCCTTACTCCGTATGCAGAACGGACTATAGAATTGATTATAAGTATTAATCTAACTGTACCCTTGGTCCTAGCCCTCTCCACTCTCCATTCTATCTATATATTGAGAACCTACCCCATATTTATTACTACGAGAGGACCAGTTCATCTTTCCGAAGTTCTTTCCAATTCCACTCTATCCACTCTGAGAAACACGTCAAAATCCTCAAAGATAACCTCACCACCTAACTCCCCCATCAAAACCTCCTACACATTATATAAAATCCCACATCTTTCGACATTAGTCCTTCTCGCTACATATCACACAATGAAGCTGCTTTACCTACTCTCCTTCTTCCAATTAGCGCTCAGCACCCCCGTCCCGCAGTCTACCATACCTATTACAACCTGCTTCTCCTCCTCCGACGCTCGCCGTCTCCTCGTTTCTGACGCTGAACCAGTCCTAAACATCATGTTACAATTCTCAAACCAGGCGTATACTGGGAGATGGTCATACTGTTATACATATGGGGAAGTAACAGTCTTAAGTGAAGGCGTAACAACATATCTGTGGACAGCGGCACAGGAGGCCAGGGATTATATTCTTAACCAGTGTACGGATGAAGATGAAACAACTGGGGGAATTGTACAGATGGATGGGTATTCGGTTCAGTTGGCTTATGGGGAGGGATGCTAAGTGATGGGTTGTGAAGACTGGAAGTGGGAATATTTGGCAGGGAGAAATCTAGGCTAGATATAGCTTAGCTAAGGCTATAATCTAGTAATTCGTTTGGAACTTAAAGTTAGTTTCTTATAAAATATAAGTATCTAGTTACTATATATACGAGAACCTTTAGACTTCAACCGTAAAATAGTAAGGGGATACTATTGTATTAGAATATCTAGTGGCAATTTGTCTTTAAAATGGCGTACGTGTGAGTGACCTATATATACATATGATTTCATCTAGTAGTGGAATATATGTTTACTATTAGTGGCACGACGCTAAGAGACATCGTATACCCCCTATCAGATATCCGAGTTACACACCAACGGACCGATGGCTCAATAGTTGGAGCGCCTACCCCCGGGGTGGGGAGAGTCTAAGCTCAAGTCCTAGCCAGTTCACTTTTTCTGAACCACCACACCATAACTTCCCCTACTAAATAGAGTATCTCTAAGACCATTACTCCGCCAGAGTGTAGACCTTCTGCGCGTCCACATAGTGGTACTCTAACATCCTATAAAAAGATTTATCGCCCCAGCAAATCAAGTACTGTCTAGTGTCCATCTTATTTTTATTTAGGGTGGCTCCATCCCGGGCTGAATTCGGGGCCCAATTCCTAGCAGCAAAACCGCCTAACGCGCGAAGTATGACGGACTCGTGCAGATCTCACAACTATGCCCCTTAGTCTATAAACTTGTAATTTTACTCCTCTATAGTGTACCACATACCCAAACCGTATACTGATATTACTATGTAGTACTATTGACGCTCTTAACACTATTTTATTACGAACCATCTATTTCCTTGCCGTTATACTATAAAATCGCTCTATATGGGTATGAAGCTGGGTAGGATCATATTCCTATATGGCAGATACCCTTATAAGAAGTCACCACTAAGTATATATAATCCTTTTCAAGGTAAGGAGTGCGTGCCATTATAAGGCGATTAAAGGCTTGGACGGCCAAACCAACCAATCCTGTGATTCCGACCATGTACTTTTGTCTTGCCAAGCAGTGCCCCGCTCCCTATTCCTCAGCTAAGCTAAGCTCCAAAACCTGCAAAACCTGCAAAACCTGCAAAACCTCCAAAACCTCCACAGATATGGTGTAACACAACCACACACCAATTAGGTATAAGCATAGCTTAGTACCAAAACTAGTGATAGAATTGCGGTAGGGGTGAGGGTTCAAGCTAAGCCTAGTAGCTATCTCAAAGAGATTGACTAACTAAACTAAACTAAAACTATTTCTGATCAGGGGAGCAGGGTAAAAATAAAGTCTGTTGAGACTGGTATATCACGGTCGGCAATAATAGTATTCGGTAACAATATAGTAGAGTGGACAAGGTTCACAACTGTCAATGTCAAGAACTCCAAATCACCAATCACCAATTGTCAGGAACCCTAAACTTTCTTACGTTTTTCCCTAGGTTTTAACCCTAGTGCTCTATTACTATTTCCTTAGTTATCATTGTTCTTGTAACGATAGTCTGCCTCGCAGGACGCGTCAGCTATCAGTGGTTTGTGTATTAAGATGACGCGTACTTCGTCCACGTCACCTCTTCTCCTTAGTTTCATATTGTCTTATTACGCAAGTGCGTACGTATTAGTATACGTCATCAGGGCCCAGAGAAGAATATATAAGGGCCATTCTTTAGCTAGTTAGTTAGTTCCTTACGCAACAACTTAGTATTGCTACCATACCTACTACAACGAAGCTTCCGTGCACCGTTTCCCTTTCGTGATACTTAAACTGTCTAGTATCTCGTTCCATTATTATTTAGTAATTCTGTTTACTATTCTTGTATCGTTACCTGCTGTTCCTTTCCAAGTATCAGGTTTTTACACCAATCATCACTTGATCATCAATAGTCACTCAACTATCAGTCCGTCTCACCAACATTCTTTGTTTCACGTTGGTTTCATATAAAGAGGATGGCGCGGCAAGCCACGTCATCAGGAGATTGAAGTTACGTCTCAACCTTGTTTCATGTATCAAGATGACGCGTACCATATCCACGTCACCATATCTCCTTAGTTTCATACTTGTTTCATGTAGGAACGTTTACGCGTCCTATTCTATATTCTATCACGGTCGGCCGTGTCTGTGTTCGGTATCGGTGCGATAACGCAACCAAGGTTCACAACCCAATGTCAATTCCTTAGTAGGATCCTACTATCCGCAGGAATACCAACTACTAAGTAAAAGACTAAAGAGAAGTTCTTACGATGGAGCGGGGGCAGTAACAGTATGGTAAAAGAATCAATAAAAGGTTGTGTGGAGAACTAACTACCACGGGCGGAACTATCTACTTATATACTAATTCTCCATGCAACAGCCAAGCCCCTTTTTCTAATACAATCTAACCCAATATCCTATCTTCCTTATGAGTCAACCCCTTGACTCATGCGTACTAGCCGCGTTCCTCGCTATCTATGAGTCAACCTTGTGATTCATACTTAACCCGATTTCCCGATCCGATCCTTACTAATGGCTGACATATCCAGTCATGCCGTGACAAGGTCCCTCCTTCAGGCCTAACTCCTGGTAGGCCTAGGTTTCCGTGGATATCGTTGATGGAATTCCGTGACCAGATCTGGTGAGTTCCTAAGATCGTCTTCTGGTTGCCAGCTGGCTTTGTCGTAGCCTGTGTACTTGGTGAAGTATTGTAATCGTCCGTAGCGGTGACGAGAGTCTAGTATTGCTTCGACCTCCCATTCTTCTTCTTCTTCGATTTCAATAGGTGGTGGTGGTGGGTTTACTTGTCCTGAGACTGGGTTATCGTTGACGGGCGACAGTAGCGATACGTGGTATACAGGGTGGTCCTTCATTGATTCCGGGAGTTCCAGTTCGTAGGCGTATAGGCTAACAATGCGTTTGACAGTGAATTTTCCGATGCGTTTCCAATCGAGTTTCTTTGACGGTCTCTTGGTTCGAAAGTTTCTAGTCGATAGCCAGACTTGGTCGCCAATTCTGTATTCCGGTGCTGGGGAGCGTTTCCTGTTTGCCGCTTCTTCCTGGATTTTCTGTGCTCTCGCCATCTCATTGCCTAAGAATTCAAAGATTTCCTTCATGTCCCTGGTGTACCCGTTGGCTTGATCTTCTGCTATAGTTATGCCGTGCTGTTGTGGTCCAAACGTCATACGCAGGTGTCTTCCGTAGTTGCCAAAGAACGGTGATACTTTGGTGGTTTCCGAGCAGTGATTGTTGGTTGCAAATTCTGCCATGTGTAGCCATTCTGCCCAGGCGTCCTGTTGATAGGCCACGTAGCTTCTCAGGTATTGTTCCATGATTGCGTTGGTTCGTTCCGTTTGGCCATCTGTCTCTAGGTGGAAGGCTGTGAACATTTGTTGTGAGATTTCCAAGCGTTGGCATAGTGACTTCCAAAATTCAGCGGTGAACTGGGTTCCTCTGTCCGATATGATGTGTTCCGGTAGTCTGTGGAGCTTCCATATGTTATGGAGGTACATGTTGGCAACGTCCTTAGCGGTAGCTTCTTCGGTGGTTGGTATGAAGTGATGCATTTTTGAAAGGCGGTCGACAACAACAAGGATTGCATTGAATCCTTTACTATTTGGTAGTCAGGTGACAAAGTCCATTGATATCTCGGTCCATGGTTCTTGTGGTACTGGCAGTGGTTTTAGTAGTCCGTGTGGTGAGTTCCGTGGCGCTTTGGCTCTGGCGCAAGTGTCGCAGTTTT